>JBBPBX010020988.1:0-20584 GCA_038048925.1 Garcialebias charrua | reverse complement strand
TACAGTATACATATATATACATATATATATATATATATATATATATATATATATATATATATATATATATATATATATACACACACACATATATATATACAGCATACATATATACTGTATGGTGGGCATAAATACAGTACAGTAATATTACATTCACAAAATACTAACAATAATATGTTCATCTTACTTGTGAAAAGTTATCCCCCGGTCCCTGACATCAACAGTTTTCCGATTTGAACACGAATAAGCCGAGCAATGCGGAGGCATCTCTGTTGTTTTGGTGCAGCAAGGTTCGAGGGTGACAACTCCAAGATGGCCGCCCTAAATCCTGCCACTGAGCAGGCTATGGGGTATCTAGTGTTATATATGATATCTATGGGTTGGCAAACCGTGAAACCGAAAGGTGCATTACCGCTACCTGCTGGTGTGGAGTATGGACTGGATCAACGCTAAAAAATATATAAAAATTAAAAAAAAAACTACTGTATATCCTTTCAAATAATCGAGTTTGTTTCAAGTACAGTAATGTAAGGCTTAGGTACTTTCAGATTTTGAATAGTCCTGTAATAATTCTATAAAATAGGCCGTGGCGTAGTGGTAAGGGCAGTCGTCTCGAAAGTTGGCGGTTCGACTCCCGGGACCCGCACCATGTGTCGTTGTGTCCTTGGGCAAGACACTTAACCCTGAGTTGCTCCCGGTAGGACTGGAAAGCACCTTGCATGGTAGTCTGCCGCCACCGGTTTATGAATGTGTGTAGCATTCAATATATGTGTAGCACTTTGAGATTTTCAGTAATGAAAAGTGCGTTATAAATTGAATTAATTATTATTAATTATTATTATTATTATTATTATTATTATTAAAATCTAATCTTATTTATTTTCATTTCAGCGAGTCTGTTAGTCAGTTGAGTCTATTGAGAATTAACTTTCTTGTTAGTCAGTTGATTTCTTTTTTCTGTATTTTTGGCAATGTATTAATACTGTACATGTCCAATGTCCTCATCCTCTCCACAGTACTCACATTTCCCTGTATTATATTTTCCTATAATGAACAATGTTTTATTTAATCCAGTACAGTATGTCCAAATTGAAATCTAAGACGTGATATAACTGTTTCCTCCCAGAATTCTGTTTCGCAGCGCTCCTCATTCCTCCTGTTTTCCTGTGAATTCTATAAAACCATCGACCTTTTCTTTCTTCTTCCCACTGTTTTTGGCCATGTTTCTCTCAATTTTAGTTTTATAATGCTTTTTAATTCTGATTTTCTGAATTTTATTTCTACTTCGACCACATTATTTTTGGTAGCATGTTTTGCTATTTTGTCTGTTTCATTTCCTGTTGTTCCGATATGTGCTCATAAAAAAAAATCAAATCTAGTCCCATCATTTTTATCCTGTACAATGTTTGTGGAATTTCTACTAATATATCTGGCCTACTTTCTGAACTATTATTTTTTAAACTGATTGAAGAACTAGAATCCGAACATATCGTTGATCTAAGTGGGTTATTATCCTCAATCCATTGAACAGCTAGTAATATTGTGATAATTTCTCCTGTGTATACTGATAATTTATCATTGATCCTTTTCCCTACTTTCACTCCAAACTCTGGTATGATGAATGCTACCCCGACTCGATCTATTATCCTTTGATGCATCTGTATATATTTTTACATGTCCATAGTATTGGTTAATATATTCTATACATTTATCTGAGTTTATAGTATTTGAATTTCCTTTTTTTCCTAATAATTTCAGATCTACTGACGGGTCTGTAAATTCCACCATATTGTGAAAACAGAGGCAGTTTTTAAACACATTTATTATGGCATTACATATAAACATCAAAATTATGCTTAACACTTTGAATAACATACTTTTACATTCTAAAAAATAAAAATAGATTTTGCATATGTAACATTAATTCAACCGTTATTTATACAAATTAATTCCATTAAGCCTCTGGGACTCATTTAATAATAATAATAATAATAATAATAATAATCATTTTATTTAAAAGCGCCTTTCAGGACACCCAAGGACACTTAACAAACCAACACAGTGTAATACAGAGCAAACATTATCAGCGACAAATTGAAATATAAAATACATAAAGGATATAAAATGGAAGATAAAAATACATTTAGTAAAGTTAGTGATAAGCTAGTCTAAAGAGATGGGTTTTCAGGGCAGTCTTGAACAGAGAAAGGGAGGTGGTGTTTCGAAGGTCTGGCGGTAGAGCGTTCCAGAGGTGAGGGGCAGAGCAGGTGAAGGCCCTGCTCCCCATGGTGGAGAGGCGGGCAGAGGGTACATGGAGATGTAGCGAAGAGGAGGATCTGAGAGAGCGTGATGGGATGGAGATTTGGAGGAGGTCAGATAGATAAGGAGGGGCAAGGTTGTGGATAGCTTTGAACGTGAGGAGTAGAATTTTGAAGATGATGCGTGATTTAACCGGGAGCCAGTGGAGCTGCTGCAGGACAGGAGTGATGTGGTTATAGTAGGAGGTTTGAGTGATGACACGGGCAGCTGAGTTCTGGACCATCTGTAACTTGTGGAGAGATTTGTTGGGGAGGCCGTAGAGAAGGGAGTTGCAGTAATCGATACGGGAAGTCACAAGACTGTGCACCAGGATGGCTGTGGAGCGGGGTGTGAGAGAAGGACGGAGACGGTTAATATTACGGAGGTGGAAATAGGCAGACCGAGTAATATTGTTGATGTGTGAAGTGAAGGAGAGAGTGGTGTCGAGGATGACACCGAGGCTCTTGACCTGAGGGGAGGGGGATAGCAGAGAGTTGTTAAGGGGGACGAGAAGATGTTCTGATTTTGAAATAGAGTTTTTGGTACCGACGAGAATGATTTCTGTTTTGTTACTGTTTAGTTGAAGGAAATTGTTAGAAAACCAGTGATTTAGCTCGATGAGACAGTCGGTGAGGAGGGTGGTTGGTTACCAGAGAGACCTGAATTTTAAACGAAGAGTGATGACAACAATGGACAACGACAACAACAGACAATCATAAAGGATGCGTACAAATAAAAAAATGTATATAAATGAAAAAAAAAAAAAATATATATATATATATATATATATACTGTATATATATACATACTGTATACATACATGAGATGTGTCACAGCATACCTGAACCAATGACTTGGTGGTCTCCCTGAAAAGGATGTCAAGGCTCTCTTTTCTACCTCCTCCATGTACAGGTTGGCAACAATAGGAGAAACTGGAGACCCCATAGCACACCCATGTTTCTGCCTATAATATTGCTCCCCATATGTGAAGTAGGTTGACTGCAGGCACAGTTTCAAGAGTTGACACAGTTGCTCTGTGGAAAGCGTGGTCCTGCTGTTCAGAGTGGTGTCTGATTTTAACCTTAAACAGACCACCTCTACTGCCTCATCAACAGGAATGCACGTAAAGAGTGATGTGACATCAAAAGAGACCATTGTTTCATCAGTCTCCATGATGACATCCCTCACCTTATCCACAAAGTCCATGGTGTTCTGTATGTGGTGTTCTGAGGCCCAGCACAGAAGATCAACATCATCAGGTCAGGACTCTGTGGTCTACACTCATCTCCAGGCCAGCGGTCACTCTTTCAGGGATGAAGATGTTCACATCCTTGATAGAGAGGAACGATGGTTTGAGAGAGGAGTAAAGGAGGCCATCTTTGTGAAAAGAAACCGTCCATCATTAAACAGAGGTGGAGGCCTCCGGGTTCAACTGTCCCCCTCTTACAATGCTGTTATTGCTAGTATCACTCAGCCCTCTGTGAATAGCAAACAACCATCAGGGTGCTAACGATCCATCGTTAGGCTGATGGTCCTCCTTGATCATGTGAGCAGCTGGTTTCAGGCTGTCATCAGCCAACTGGTTGATCCACTGTGAGAGGGTGCTATTTATAAGACTGAGCTGAATACAGCAGCTCAGACTGAGGAAGTCTTTCGGACGAAAGACGAAACGTTTCTACATTTTTTGCTTTGTTTTGTTTTATTTTTTGAATGTCCAGAGGACCAGACTTAGCTTTTTTAGATTTTTCTACCTGGATTATTGAGCATGCATCCGGGTGTTGTCTAAATGTTTACAAGAGTCAGAGTCAGAGAGTATTTATTGTCATTTGCACCGCATGTAGTACATGTGATGAAAACGAGATTATGTACACAGGGTCCCAGTTACATCCAACAAAACTGGGGATGAACTGGGAACCCATGAAGCTGCGGCTGGTCTGAGCGCGGCCATCTTGTTTGAGCTGCCCAAGATAAGAGCTGCCCAAGATAAGCATCAGCTATGTTCATCGTATCGTTGATGCCTGGTCCCCTGCTCCGACAAGCAAACGTAACAAGGGATTTAAATTGTATATCTCAAGTTTCCTGCACAACTACGAGGGTAAGTAACGTTAGTTTGATCGTTGTGATGTTGCTACCTGTTAGCGGCTAACGTTAGCCTATTAGTTAGCAACGCAATCATTTTTTTGTATACTCACTTTATAGAAACAGCTTTTCCACACTTAAACGGCTCATATTTTGTGATCATTCTACTAATATTATGCTCTTCTCAGTTTCATGCAAAAATCAGGACACAGGTGAAGTCGTTATCAGGGCTCTGTGTCAGGTCCATGAAGAAAGCTGAAAAACCTCACAGTTTAAGTGTAGGGTGAAGCTAGGAAGGATTGTTCAGATGACAGTTTTAAGATTGTTGGTTCAGTAACCCCACGTTCCTATTAATGGGGATTTAGCTAAGATGGTAATTAATTATTAAATAAAAATAAGATGGGTTAGACACTTTACGAATATGTAAACAGTGTGGGAGTGGTGGCGCAGAGGTTAAGAAGGTGCGCTTGTGATCGGAAGGTCGCCGGTTCAAGCCCCGGTACCGACAACATCAAAGATGTGGGTGGGATAAGTGAAGCGGTCACACTTGTCTCCACCCTCATCTGCTCCACTCTGGGCCCTTGAGCAAGGCCCTTACGCCAAAAATACACTACACGCGGCTCCGCTCCGCCCCGCTCCGCAGGTCGCAGCTGTGCGAGTCCAATTTCCATTACCTGCGCTCCGCTCAGGTCCGAGTGGATGCGCCGCTCCGAGACGCATGCGCGGGAATTGCGAGATCGCGCGATAAATCAAGTGATAAATAAGTAAGTCAGAACAAAACAATTCACTCGGTGGAAGAAAGAGAACAACAGTAGAGACTGCTGCCTTGATATTCTCTCGTAAATGAGCGACAGGACATGGTTTGAGCAACAGGAAGTGATGTATTACATTTCAGAATAAAATACTTTATTTATTTCTTGTATTTCTTTTTATTTCTTGTATTGCGTTTGTAGGCGTAGTCATAAATGATAGTTTGACAGCATTTTTGTACAAATAAATCCGTATAGAGCTAGGATTAGTCCGCCCGTGGTGATTTTATTTTGTAAATACGGAAGTTGTGCTCGTTCCTTTTCCTGTTGGTGCGACGTAATCTTCAAAAGTTGACTCCGGCACAGCTCCGGCGTCCGGCAGAAATAGAAAAATTTCTAATTTTGACGGACTGCCGTCCGCTCTCCGCTACTCGCCGCCGCCGTGTGGAGCCAGTGTAAATTCTGTCATTGATTATAATGGGTGCGTATTTGCTGCGGATGTCGGACCGGAGCGGGGCGGAGCTGCAACGCGTGTAGTGTATTTTTGGCGTTAACCTACACCGTCTGCTCCCCCGGGAACCCTAGATATCAGCTCTCTGCTCCACACAGAGGGACGTGGTTGCTCGGTGGTCTGTGGTTGCGTCAGGAAGGGCATCCGGCGTAAAAACTGCCAAATCTTCGTGCGACCAGTTCGCTGTGGCGACCCCTAACGCAGGGAAAAAAGCCGAAAAAAAAAAAAGTTGAGTTTGGCCTTGCTTGTCCCCAGTGGGTTATTTGCTGCATGCATTGTTCTTCTTTTATGGTTATGTGTTACTTTTAACCCAGTGTTAATTTGTTAATTCATGCATATTAGTTTTACTTAAATCTAAAGAATACACTCACAGCCCTTCTTCTTCTTCTTCTTCTGAAGGCTAGAAGTTACTCTCTGATTTAAGGGGGGTGAACATTTGTGCTCAAAACAGTTTTCAGTTTATTAAAAAAAATACAAACCTTCAAATCATGTATAATTTTCTTTCCACTTTGCAAATGTGAGCCACTTTGTGGATCTTTAACATAAAATTTCAAAGAAAGAGATTTATGATCTTAGTTGCACAGTGTTAAAATTTGGAAACTGTTTTCACAGTTATAAATGTGGAGAGTGACAGTCTCTATTTATTTATTTTTATTATTTTTTTATGTGTTTTATGTTCCCCTCATATGAGCATCTGAAGGCGTTTTGGAACTTGATCGAGGCAGCAACAGCAAAAATGGTCAGAGTCACCAGAGCAAATAAAACCGACATCATGAGTACAACAACTGAAACCCCTTTTACCAGACCAAATGTAAGTTACACGCACGCACACACACATATGAGAATGCTGGTTTTGAACTAACATTTAAATAATTTTCTGTCCAGAAACTGCTACCAATAGATGAGCTTTTACTTTTCCTCTCCTACCTGTCTACTGCATGTACCCAGAGGGAACTGGGCCATCAATTTAACATCCACATAGCAACAGTCAGCTGCATTATTGTGACATGGGCCAACTTCCTGTACTGCTTCTTGGGCTCAATTTGTGTGTGGATTTCTCCTGCAGCTGTGAAGACCAGTCTACCACAGGATTTTGATGACCTCTACAGTGACACACAAGTTATCCTGGACTGTACAGAACTACAGTGTCAAACACCTTCATCCCTGCTCCTCCAGAGTAAAGTATTCTCTTTGGTCAGGAAATGGAGATCTGAAGTTTGACAGAAAAGCTGATGGCACAGTCTTGAAGAAAAATAAAATGCTGTCATTTACTTACATTGACATTATCTTACATTTGTAAGTAGATATTCTTGATGGAAATATGTTGTACTGTTTTGTTTGGAGGTAAGTGCAGTACCTAAACATTTTATTGACCACTGTATTTTGGTATGTGGATATCTTTTAAATTAATTTTGTTATTTGAGAATGTTAACCAATTGTACCTATGCAAAATAAAATAAAAACCTTTTTGAGAGTTCCAATTTTGAAAAACCTTGTTTATTTGATAGAGTGTCAAAAATAGAATAAAGTTAAAGAATCAAACATATTAACAATCAAATGCCTTAAATGAAAATTACAGATATATTATCCATTCAATTGGATAATTTTAAAAAAAAATCATTGTTAGTCTTGTTTTATAGCCACAGTAACAACAAGGCAATATCCTCTGTATTTGAATATTTGAACACTTTAATTGTGAAATAAAAGGTCAAGATTTTACAGGTAAGAAATCATATGCAACAAACCTTTAAAATAAAACTTTTATAGATTTATGGAATCTGCTACCAAGTAGGGAAACCGATTAATCAGGGCTGAAAATTTTACAAAAAATCTTGTAATTGCTTTGACTGATAAGGTATTTAGCACCAGCAGCAGCCAGAACCAGGCCAGCCTGTGCTGGCGAGCTGATGTGTTGGGGCGCAGACGACGCTGAAGCAGGGGCTACTTGTTGTTGAGATGGAGGACTGGGCTGACGTGCCAGAGGCAAGGAGGGGCCGGAGTGTCTCTGAACCAGCTGGCTTAGCACAAGAGAAGGCTCTGGCTGCAGGCCAAACTCACCTGCAAACACACACACAATAATTAAATCTATATCACGTACGTACATACATTCAAACAAGACTGCACAGATACTGATGAACTTATGGCTGAACTGTGACGACAGAGAGGTGGTGTTAGATTCAGAAGCCTTCATGTCCCAGCTGGAGGAGGATGGTGGAGGTACAGGTGCTCCCAAACCTGGAAGTCGACCAATGGAGGTGTTGCTTCCTTGGGTGCTAACAGGAGGAGCAGTCTGTGACGAGGGCAGCTGGCCTAAGCCGGGACCCTTAAGCTGTTCCAGTATCTGAGCTACAGCGCTGGGCTGAGTCCTCATGGCCTGGCCCAAATCCCCAAAACCAGCTCCCAGAACTGATGACTGGTGTGAGAGAGAGTGTGAAGGTATTAGTCTCTGACTTTATCTGCACCGAGTGGCCAGTAAAGGAACAAAAGGTATGTGAGTGCTGTTTTTACCAGAGCAGCATGTGCATAGCTTATGCTGCTCATCGTGCTGCAGCTCGGGGGCGGCTGCTGGTTATGGTGGGAGTTGGTGAAGACCAGACTCTGTGTGGAAGTGGAGGAAGGTGGTTCTCTTCCTCCAACACCAGGCTTCTGCAGCAAAGAGGCGAGGTCCAGACTAACACACAAAACAGCCATTAAAGTTGATTAGAAAATGATCCCAGAACCAAATATGAATCTTGTGCAGCACAGAGCCTGCAGAACCTAGATTAGTGTGTACAGTATTTACATGTCAGTATACTTTCACTTTATCGTCATCATCATCAGCTTTATTTATAAAGCGCTTTAACACAGCCACAGTTGAAACAAAGTGCTGAACATCAGTTACAAACGAGATAAAAGAAAGCATAAAAACAGAGCTACAAAACTAACACACAGTGAACTAAAAACTCAATTTAAAATACAACAAAATGACAAGTTAGAAAACACCCAGGTAAAATCAATAAAAAATGAAGTAAAATCAAGTCTCTATGGAGAAAACATTACCTTTGCCCAGGTGTGATATGGTTCTCAGCAGCAGGTGCACATGAGGGAGTGAAGATTTAGTTTCTGAGAGCTGCATAAAAACACACAAGGTCAAAATAATTAGACCAAGAATGTAAACATGTAGCTGAATAAATAACGTGTTGTACTAGATTGACTCACACGACATCCTCACTCCACTCCTCTGCTGCCCAGTCCTCCGACGTATTCCTCCAGGAAACTAGAAGACAAGTTAAACATAACATGAGGGTGCACACAGTGTAATGCAATCTGTTCCCCCACAACTTCATCCAGTATCAGGGAGTATGTCCTCTCCAGAGCTCACCTGTTCCATCTGTGCTGTTGCTGTTCATGGTGACACAAACCTCTGCTTGCATGGTCCCAGTTCCAGCCTCTGAGGTATAATCAGCAGGGTTGAAAGTCCTGGTGAAGAAAGTCAAGCAGAGGTAAAAGTCAATATATGAAGCTTTTTGCCACCAAATTTGAGTTTAACACAAATTATCCCATTCAATTCAAATTTTGACACTGTACAACTAAGATCATAAATATCTTTCTTTGAAATTTTATGTTAAAGATCCACAAAGTGGCTCACATTTGTAAAGTGGAAAGAAAATTTTACATGATTTGAAGGTTTGTATTTTTTTAAATAAACTGAAAACTGTTTTGAGCACAAATGTTCACCCCCTTAAATCAGAGAGTAACTTCTAGCCTTCAGAAGAAGAAGAAGGGCTGTGAGTGTATTCTTTAGATTTACCATAAGTAAAACTATCCATCCATCCATCCATCCATCCATTTTCATCCGGTTATCCGGGGTCGGGTCGCGGGGGTAGCAGCCTAAGTAGGGAGGCCCAGACTTCCCTCTCCCCAGCCACTTGGAGCAGCTCCTCTGGGGGAATCCCAAGGCGTTCCCAGGCCAGCCGAGAAACATAGTCCCTCCAGCGTGTCCTGGGTCTTCCTCTGGGTCTCCTCCCGGTGGGACATGCCCGGAACACCTCACCAGGGAGGCGTCCAGGAGGCATCCTAACCAGATGCCCGAGCCACCTCAACTGGCTCCTCTCGATGTGGAGAAGCAGCGGCTCTACTCCGAGTCCCTCCCGGATGACTGAGCTTCTCACCCTATCTCTAAGGGAGAGTCCAGACACCCTGCGGAGAAAACTCATTTCAGCCGCTTGTATCCGAGATCTCGTTCTTTCGGTCACAACCCAAAGCTCATGACCATAGATGAGGGTGGGAACGTAGATCGATCGGTAAATTGAGAGCTTTGCCTTTCGACTCAGCTCTCTCTTCACCACGACAGACCGGTACAGCGCCCGCTTCACTGCGGATGCTGCACCTATCCGCCTATCGATCTCACGCTCCAGTTTTCCCTCATTCGTGAACAAGACCCGAGATACTTAAACTCCTCCACTTGGGGCAGGACCTCCTCCCCGACCCGGAGAGGGCATGCTACCCTTTTCCGGCTCAAGACCATGGCCTCGGATTTGGAGGAACTGATCCTCATCCCGGCCGCATCACACTCGGCTGCAAACCGCTCCAGCGAAAGCTGTAGATCACGATCTGATGAAGCCAATAGGACCACATCATCTGCAAAAAACAGAGAAGCGATTCTAAGGCCACCAATACGGATCCTCTCAACACCTTGGCTGCACCTAGAAATTCTGTCCATAAAAGTTAAGTAAAACTAATATGCATGAATTACCAAATTAACGCTGGGTTAAAAGTAACACATAACAACCATAAAAGAATAACAAAGCATGCAGCAAATCACCCACTGGGCACAAGCAAGACCAAACTCAACTGTTTACATATTCGTAAAGTGTAGCCAATTCCATCCTATTTTTATTTAATAATTAATTACCATCTTAGCTAAATCCCCATTAATAATAGGAACGTGGGGTTACTGAACCAACAATCTTAAAACTGTCATCTGAACAATCCTAGTTTCACCCTACACTTAAACTGTGAGGTTTTTTCAGCTTTCTTCATGGACCTGACACAGAGCCCTGATAACGACTTCACCTGTGTCCTAATTTTTGCATGAAACTGAGAAGAGCAGAATATTGGTAGAATGATCACAAAATATGAACCGTTTGTTTAAGTGTGGAAAAGCTGTTTCTATAACGTGAGTATACAAAAAAAAGATTGCGTTGCTAACTAATAGGCTAACGTTAGCCGCTAACAGGTAGCAACATCACAACGATCAAGCTAACGTTACTTACCCTCGTAGTTGTGCAAGAAACTTGAGATATACAATTTAAATCCCTTGTTACGTTTGCTTGTCGGAGCAGGGGACCAGGCATCAACGATACGATGAACATAGCTGATACTTATCTTGGGCAGCTCTTGTAAGCATTTAGACAACACCATTTTCACTGAGACCGGGGCTTAGACCCGAAACTGGAATCCCAACTTCCTGTCAATGCGGAAGTGATTTGCGACGCTTGTGCACAGAGCCTATGGATAGTCCTAGGTAGGAAAACAGGAGATACTGTAGTTGAAAGTATGCCTGTTTTTGGCTAATAGCTTGATTAGCTATGATGTGAATGTTCACTAGATACTAGATATGTCAAAAAATATTACTTGAGATCTCTCATAAATATGAAATACAATTCAATTACATTTATTTATATAGCACCAAGTCACAACAGAATTCATCTCAGGGCACTGAACAGAAACATTCATATACTGTATATACTGTACATTGTTGTATAAAGTACCTCAATACTTCAGTGAAAGTACAAGTATCTTACCATACAATTACTTTGTTAAAAGTTAAAGTCTACTTTAAAATTATTACTTAAGTAAAAGTCTTAAAGTATCGGACATTTAATGTACTTAAGTATCAAAAGCAAATTTATCTTGTAAAATGTACTTAAATTAAGAGTATTAAGTTAAGTAAAAGTAAATGGTTGGAATTTTCAAAACATTTATTGGGTAAAATATCCAATGACAAAAACGTGTGTGGATGTGCAGCAGGTTAGGCTTATTAAAGATGGGAATGGTAATGTTCTAACAAGTGAGGAGAATGTGATGGGAAGATGGAAGGAGTACTTTGAGAAGCTAATGAATGAAGAGAATGAAAGAGAAAGAAGAGTAGAGGTCATAGAATCTGTGGACCAGGAAGTGGGAAAGATTAGTGAGGGTGAAGTCCGGAAAGCTCTGAAAAGAATGAAGAAGGGGAAGGCAGTAGGACCTGATGACATACCAGTGGAGGTTTGGAAATGTCTTGGAGAGATGGCAGTGAGGTTTTTGACTCAAATATTTAATGGAATATTTGAGGGTGAGAAAATGCCTGAAGAATGGAGAAGAAGTGTGCTGGTTCCCATTTTTAAGAACAAGGGTGATGTACAGAGTTGTAGCAACTACAGGGGAATTAAGTTGATGAGCCACACGATGAAGATCTGGGAGAGAGTTGTGGAAGGAAGGCTTAGACAAGAGGTGACTATCTGTGAGCAGCAGTATGGTTTCATGCCAAGAAAGAGCACCACAGATGCCATCTTTGCTTTGAGGATGTTGATAGAGAAGTACAGAGAGGGTCAGAAAGAACTCCATTGTGTCTTTGTGGATTTAGAAAAAGCATATGACAGGGTGCCAAGAGAGGAGGTGTGGTATTGCATGAGGAAATCTGGAGTGGCAGAAAAGTATGTTACACTGGTACAGGACATGTAGGAGGACAGGACAGTGGTGAGATGTGCTGTAAGAGTGACAGACAGCTTCAAGGTGGAGGTGGGATTACATCAAGGATCGGCTCTGAGCCCCTTCTTGTTTGCTCTGGTGATGGACCGACTAACAGATGAGGTCAGGCAGGAATCCCCATGGACTATGATGTTTGCAGATGACATTGTGATCTGTGGTGAGAACAGGGAACAGGTGGAAGAGAACTTGGAGAGGTGGAGGTATGCACTTGAAAGAAGAGGAATGAAAGTCAGCCATAGTAAGACAGAGTACATGTGTGTGAATGAGAGGGAGGCCAGTGGAACAGTGAGGCTACAAGGAGCAGAGGTCACAAAGGTGCAGGACTTCAAGTACTTGGGGTCCACTGTCCAGGAAAATGGGAAATGTGGTAAAGAAGTGAAAAAGAGAGTCCAGGCAGGATGGAGTGGATGGAGAAAAGTTTCAGGAGTGATTTGTGACAAAAAGGTGTCAGCAAAGGTCAAAGGAAAAGTTTACAAGACAGTGGTGAGACCAGCTATGTTGTATGGTCTGGAGACAGTGTCACTGACAAAAAGACAGGAGAAAGAACTGGAAGTGGCAGAAATGAAGATGCTGAGGTTCTCCTTAGGAGTGACAAGGATGGATAAGATCAGGAATGAGATCATCAGAGGTACAGCACATGTTGAACAACTGGGAGATAAAGTTAGGGAGGCCAGAAATAGATGGTTTGGACATGTCCAGAGGAGGGACAGTGGGTATACTGTATTGGTAAAAGGATCTTAGAAATGCAGCTGCCAGGAAAAATACAAAGAGGGAGGGCAAAGAGGAGATATATGGAAGCAGTTAGAGAGGACATGGAGTGAAGACAGAGGATGCAGAGGACAGAGTGAGGTGGAGGAGGATGACTCGCTGTGGCGACCCCTAAAAAGGGAAAAGCCGAAAGAAGAAGAAGAAGAAGATCCAATGACAAAAACTTGGAAAGTTTTAACTGAACATTGAAAAATTTCTCTTTAAAAAGTTTGGTTGTAATGAAGTATATTCATTCATCCTTTTTTAACCTTTATTAACAAAATTGTTAGAAAGCTCACATTGTTGTGTAGTTGGCTTCTTTACTGAGCTAGGTTCTCTTTGGTTATGGTTTGTTTGTTTCTTTCTGACTAATTAATAATATATAATATAGGAGATATTATTGGATAATATAATAATAGTTCCTATATGCTCTTGAAGCAATTCATGTCCTGGAGAACACCAAACTTCTCCTTTTTAGCAGCATCATTTTCACACCTATCAGGAGTGTTTCTCCATGTGAGTCAACAAAGACCTATTTTAACGATTGATATGCATCTAGCTTGTTCACAGCAGGAAAGACAGTTTTCACACAAACCGTAGGGGGGGGGGTTGTGATTACAGGGAGAGAGAAGTGGCCGCATGAAGTCACAGACTAGAACAAACTGGAGGTTATGCATCATAACCAATGTTCCCTGAAGGAAGGGAACAAGGTGCAACATATGATATGGGAATTGCGCCCCCGCACGGTTCACCTGAAGCATTACAATCACGACTTTTAAGGCGTGATTTTTAGCACTTTGAGATTTTTATTAATGAAAAGTGCGGTATAAATTGAATTCATTATTATTATTATTATAAGTGAGCGTCAGCATCATCAGGGGGTCCCGCCCCCCTGGTATAAAAGACGGTGACGCCTCACGTTCGGTCTCAGCATGTACTTCACCGAGCTTGGGCATTGGAGGGGCAAACATGTGTTGCACCTTGTTCCCTTCCTTCAGGGAACATTGGTTATGGTGCATAACCTCCAGTTCTCTATCAGTCAGTCCACTGCAGTGCAACATATGATATGGGAACATACAATCACGCCCCGGAAATGCATGCTTTTGCGAACTTTAGCCTAAACAGTCAGGCGTTAACACGTTTAATTCTCCTTTGTGGAGAGCACAGCCTGTGTGACGTCACAAGTTGTAACGGCCAGGCTGTAGTGTTTAATAAACGTGTTTGGAGATGCCCAGTTAGCAGCTGCACAGATTTCTGCTACTGAAACACCTCTAAATAGGGCCCAGGAAGCAGCTAGGCCTCAAGTTGAGTGAGCATGTACCCCACTGGCAGTGATGGGAATAACGGAATTACAAATAAACGGCGTTACAAAAGGCGTTATTTTTTTCATTAACGGGTAATCTAAGTAGTTACTATGTCTATCGTTACAACGCCGTTACCGTTACAAACACTAAATGGGGGTACGTTACTTTTGTCTTCCGCTCTGGCTCTCGTAAAGCTGCTTGTTTACTTTTCCCCTTGGTGAGGGAGGACGGAGCAGAGGGGAGGGAGGGTGGACGGCGCAGAGGGGAGGGAGGGTGGAGGCAGCAGAGGGGAGGGAGGGGTGAAACAATAAGGATGATGCTGATTGGCTAAGATAGAGTGTCAGGCAGAGGTCAGCCAATCAGAGGTTCTGTTGTTCAGTTCACACACGCAGCGCTGCAGGGAGCTTCAAAGCTGAAAAGTGAAGTCCTGCAGCAATGGCGAGTCTGGAGGGAAAGTTGGCGTTTTCAAAGTGGAAATACAGAAATTACTTTACTCTCCTTGAGGTAAAAGGCAAGAACGTGCATGTGAAGTGTACATTATGTCCCGGAGGAGCGAAGTGTTTGTCTACGTCCGTCGTAATCTGATCTGATGAAGCAGCTCACAACTCACAGGTAATTCAGATTTTCAGTACTGTTTTAAAAGTACTCCATATTGTTAAAATGGTTCTTTTGTTTTTAAGAAAATACTTGAAGAACCAGTTGTGTGAGGGTTTGATTTTATTTTACACTACAAAGCACTTATTTTAACTGTTTACTTTTATTTCTAAGAAAACACTTGAACAGTACAGTGTGTACATAGAGCTGAAAACACAATTGTTATATTATTTTGTTAAACTGTATTTTGTAATGAAGAAAAAACTTGAAGTATAGTATGTCAACCAGTCATGTTCTGTTGAGGTGCTGTAAGCATTTCTACTTTAAATTCGTAGATATTATCTAAACTTAAACCAACCAAACAAACAATAGTTACTTTCCCTGGTAACTAATTACTTTTATAGGTGAGTAATTCAGTTACTAACTCAGTTACTTTTTGGGAGAAGTAACTAGTAACTATAATTAATTACTTTTTTAAAGTAACATTCCCAACACTGCCCACTGGGTACTTGCTGACCTTTGCTGCTGTATGCTCTAGAAATGGCCTCTGTCACCCAGTGGGAGAGGCGCTGTTTTGACAGAGCTCTGCCTGCTACCGGTTTAGCAAAGCATACGAACAGCTGGTTTGTTTTGCGCCAACTACTGGTTCTCTCCATATAAGTGCTCAGGGCCCGCACAGGGCAGAGCGCCTTTAAACGCCTCTGTTCTGCATTCAGAACAGGAGGAGAAGGAAAAGCAGACAGTTCAAAGCCCAGACTTTTGTAATTTAAAGTTGAGACCTTTGGCACATATACGGGGTTTAGATGCAGGTTGACCTTTGACCCATCCTGAGCAAACTGAGTGCACAGGTAATGGACTGACAACGCATGCAGGTCACCCACATGCTTCGTCGAAAACAGAGCTAAGAGCAGGGCTGTCTTGTAGGACAGCAAGTCAATCTTAATGCTCTGTAGTGGCTCGAATGGTGGTCCACAGAGTGTGTCCAACATGAGTGTCAGGTCCCACTGTGGAGCTAAAACTTTGCTCAGAGGCCTCTTTCTCAGCATGCCCTTCATGAACTGGATCATGAGAGGGTGGACACCGGGTGATTTATCCCCCTATCCCTTGTGGATCGCTGAAACAGCGGACAAAAATACCTTAATAGTGGAAAAGGAGCGGCCCTTCTCCAGCAGGTCTTGTAGAAAAGTGAGAAGTTGAGCTATGTTACAGGAATATGGGGTAATATTCCTCTCTAAACACCAGATCTCAAAACCACGCCATTTACGTGCATAAAGTGTTTGTGTTGAATCTGCATGAGCACCCTGTATTTGTTTATCACATTAATGGGTAGGCCAGAGGCTAACAGCCGTTTCCTTTAAGGGGCCAGGCCCATAATGCCCAGAGGCCCGGACGAGGGTGCCACACCTGCCCGTGGGCCTGGGTCAGGAGGTCTCTGTGTGCAAGTAGCTGCCACTGTGTTTCTGCTAAAAGTGAAATCACTTCTGCAAACCAGGCCTTCTTTGGCCACCTTACGGCCACCAGAATCAATGAGAAGGCCCCCTGCGCACACGCTCCAGTGTCACCTGAATCAAAGCGACAGGTGGGAATGCATAATAGAGCTTTGTTGCTGGCCAATCGTGGGCAAACGCGTCAAGCCCCAATGGTGAGTTCACGTCAGAATGGAGTGAAATATAGCAAGGTGGGCGTGTCCTTGGACGCGAAGAGATCAACGTCTGCTTTCCCGTATCGTGTCCATATCTGGTCCACGATGCGTGGGTGAAGACACCACTCTGAGGGGAAGGGCTCACCTCTTGAGAGAGTGTCTAACGCTTAGTTCAGTTTCTCCCAGCAGTTGTGTTGCTCTGAGTGACAGCACTCGTGAGCTGCACCATTTGAAAAGTTTCTGGGTCAGCAGTAGGAGGGATGGGGATCGAGTCCCCCTTCTCTGTTGACGTGCGCGACCACGCACTTGTTGTCTGATCTTATAAAAACATGTTGATGTGTGATCAGACCCTTCCTGTAGAAGTGTTTGAGTGACAGGAACATAGCCATCAGCTCCAGCTAATTGATGTGGACCTGATTCTCCTGCTGGGACCACACACATCTTGTGTGATGGTTCCGGCAAAGACCCCCCCACCCAGACTTTGAGGCATCTGTCGTCACTAGGGCCCAAGATAACACTCTTTCCAGTGGAACACCCCTGCTGAGTGCCGTAGCGCTTCTCCATGGCTGTAGGGCTTTCAGACAGTCTGAGTTAACTCTGATCCTCCCCATCCCATTTGTTGCGGGGGAGGGCGAGCTGCTGCTGTCTGTGCACCCAAATCTGAAAAGGGCGCATTTTTAATAAGCCCTGATGAAAAGCAGCTATTCCTGCTACCATGAGTTCCAGAAGACGTTGACAGAGCTTGAGTGTCACAGTTTTGTCTAGTTGGAAACGGGCCAAGCAGAGCTGGAGGTCTGATATTTGCTTTTCTGACAGACTCGCCCTGTACAGAACAGAGTTCAGCTTCAATCCTAGGAAAATGATGTCCTGGGATGGGGATAGCTGACTTTTCTCTGAGTTTATCACAAAACCCATGGATTGTAGGTGTGACCTCACCCGATCTGTATGTAATCTTGCTTGCTCTTTTGAGCTGGCTAAGATTAATAGATCGTCCAAATAATCCATAACTCGGATGCCCTGGCTCCTCAGGGGAGCTAGGGCAACTTCGAGACATTTTGTAAACACCCTCGGGGTGGTCGAGAGGCAGAAAGGTAGGACTTGATATTTGAATGTTGCGTTCTCAAACGCAAAATGTAGGAATTTTCTGTGGCTGTGTAGGATGCTGATATGGAAATGCGCATCTTCCAAGTCCACAGTGCAAAAGTAGTCCCCCGGGCATACAGAGTGAATCACCTGATGCATTGCTAACATTTTGAATTTGAACGATCTCAGTCGTTTGTTCAAAAGTCTTAAATCCAGGATCGGCCGCAGCCCCCCCCCCACTTTCTTTGGGATTTCAAAGTATTTGCTGTAATAGCCTTTGTTTATTGCCTGAGGAGGAACAGCCCTGACTGCTCCTTTTTGCAGCAGCAAGCGTATTTCCTCTCTTATGATGGGGGCGCGAACTGAGCTCATTGTTGACGTTATCACCCCAGAGAAGTATCATGATGTCGTTTGTAGGACCCCGAAGTGGCAGACCGAGAAAGAGTACACAACAACCAGGAATACAAAATAAGTGTTCTTTATTTACAGGTGCAGTTGGAGGGAAAAAGCTGGAAGAGAAGGGAGTAGAGGTGAGTATCCAATCTTGTAGTTTTGATGCTTGAATCTTGAAGTAATTGGAATTGTCTTACTTGTAGTTTTCAGGAGAAAGAACCAGAGGAGAGTTGATGTCCTGGTTTCAACGATGAGATGGTGTAGGTGAGGAGAGGTGGAGAGAGGAACAGGTAGACCCAGTATTTGTAGAACCGCTGATGAGACTGGACTCTTGGTGTTTCTGCAGGTGCACCCGAGAGTGCTGGAAGAAGCCCGTGGAAGGACTTCAGAGAAGCAGGACATGGAAGTCCCATAGGCAGAAGTTGTCCCAGCACTGAAGAGGTGTCTAGCCATTGCTTAAGTAGGCCACCAGAATCAGTCCTCCTCAGGTAGCAACAGGTGGGTCTCATCAGGATAATTAGAAGTGTGCTATGGAGAGAGTGAGAGAGACAAAACAGGGAGAAACCAGGAATCCTACAGATTCCCCCCCCCCCTCAAGAACCGCCTCTCGACGGTCTCAGCCTCTTTTTAGGGTGGACCCTAAAAATGTCAGTTACGAGAGTGGGGTCAAGGATCCGCGATCTGGGAACCCATGAACGTTCCTCAGGGCCGTAGCCCTCCCAATCCACCAAATATTGCCAACCACGGCCCCGACGTCTCACATCCAGGAGGCGTCGAACCGTGAACGCGGGGTCGTTGTCGATCAGGCGGGAGGGGGGGGGTGGCAGGAGGGTGCAAGGGACTGGTAGACACAGGTTTCAGGAGGGAGACGTGAAACGTAGGGTGCAACTTCATGGAAGCTGGGAGTTGCAGACGCACAGCAGACCTATTTATTATCTTGACCACGGGGAAGGGACCAATGAACCGTGGGGCCAGCTTGCGTGGAGTGTCCCTGAGGGTGATGTCCTTGGTAGACAACCACACCCTCTGTCCGACTTGATAGGTGGATGCCTCTCTCCGATGCTGGTCAGCAAAATGCCTGTTCTGTTCCACTGACCTGGAAAGAGCCTGTTTGGTGACACGCCAGGTCCTCCTGCAACGCCTGATGTGCAGGTTGACAGAGGGAACGCCAACATTAACCTCTTCCGAGGGAAACAGAGGAGGGGAGTACCCCAGCGTGGCTTCGACCAGGGATTTTCCTGTGGCCGCGGACACCTGGGAGTTGTGGGCGTACTTGACCCATGGCAACTGTTGAGACCAAGAAAAAGGGTTGTCGACAGTGACACACCTTAGCATGGCTTCCAGTTCCTGGTTGCACCTCACAGTCTGGCCATTAGACTGAGGGTGGTATCCCGAGGACAGGCTGGCAGATGCACCGATTGCCTGATAGAAACCCTTCCAGACCTGCAAAACAAATTGGGGACCTCTGTCAGAAACAATGTCCACAGGGATGCTGTGGAGGCGAAAAACGTGTACTGTTATCAGGTGGGCTGTTTCCATTGTAAAGGGAAGTTTCGACAGAGGGATGAAGTGGGCGGACTTTGAAAAACGATCAACAATCGTGCAAATAGTGGTACAGTATTACCATTGGAAATGGGCAAACCAGTGACGAAATCGAGGGTGATGTGCGACCAGGGCCGGCCAGGGACGGGAAGGAGCAATAACAGTCCCGCTGGAGGTTGGTTGCTGTGCTTGCTGGTTCATTGCCTGAGGTGGTACTGTGATGGTTTGGTTGCTAGCAACCTCGCAGACTTCTGGTATGGTCTGTCCAGCCTTGAGATTTTTTGTGCTTAGCATAGAATAATCATTTTTGGCTGTTTCTAGTTACCACAGCAGTGCTTTAAGTGGGCCGGAACTCACCGGAACCCAGTTCCGCCACTTCTAAAATTTAACCCTGAGAGTACCGGGACTTTTTTTAATAGTAAGGTGCGTTCCGGAACTTATTTTCGTCTTCTCCACTTGAAAGACCCGTGGCAGATTAGAATGCATCATTTCCCCCTGACTGGATTTCAAGAAACAGCAATGCATCTGTCGACAATAAAACATCTTTGGTGGAGCGCGTCATTTTGGCCAATCACAACCTCAGGATAGACAGGGGGAGGAGACGACAGCGAAATCTGTAAAAAAAAAACAACAACTCTGCAGCAGCGCGAGTTCAACAGAGCGCGAGGGAGGCGGAAGTAACTCCTCCAACATGTCGGAGCTCTTGAAGCTTCACCTAAATTCACTGTTGTAGATTATTAAAATGTCACCTGTTCATTGGGTAAAGTTAATATTTTTTACATGTGCAGTTGAGTGTAACCATTGTTTAGTAAAATGGCATGTTGTGTTACAAATAAAACTAAATAAAAATTAACAAAATAAAAGTCAGTTGCACCCCTAAAGCCACTGTGATAAAGTGTCACATTAATTT
>JBBPBX010020987.1:0-42822 GCA_038048925.1 Garcialebias charrua | reverse complement strand
GTGTGGCTGTACAATCATATGTGAGCAGAGTGAACAGAAGAGGGCTCAGCACACATCCTTGAGGAGAGCCAGTGCTGAGGGTTATGGTGGAGGAGGAGAAGTTGTGGATCTTCACGGACTGTGGTCTGTTTGTTAAGAAGTCTAGTACCCAGTTACAAACGGAGGGGCTTAGTCCAAGTGTGGATAGTTTGTCTATCAGAGTTTGGGGGATCATGGTGTTGAAGGCAGATGTGAAGTCCACAAAGAGCATGACGCACGTATGAGTCCTTCTGATCCAGGTGGGTGAGAGCAGTGTGGACCACAGAGGAGATGGCGTCCTCTGTTGATCGGTTCTCGCGGTATGCATACTGATGAGGATCCTCGTTGATGTTGACGGTTGTCTTGATGTGGGACATGACCAGTTTCTCAAAACATTTAGCGACTATCGGGGTGAGGGCCACCGGTCTATAGTCATTCAGACCAGTCACTGTGGAGCTCTTTGGGACTGGGATGATGGTCGCGGTCTTCAGGCAGGTGGGAACTGACTCCAGTGAAAGTGAGGTGGTGAAGATGTC
The DNA here is from genome assembly GCA_038048925.1 of Garcialebias charrua. Lineage (NCBI taxonomy): Eukaryota > Metazoa > Chordata > Actinopteri > Cyprinodontiformes > Rivulidae > Garcialebias > Garcialebias charrua. Next base: position 42,268 of record JBBPBX010020987.1, on the reverse strand, counting down.
AGCCAGCACCTCACAGAGCTGGTCCGCACATTCCTTCAGAACTTTCCCTGGGATGTTGTCTGGTCCGGTTGCTTTATGAGGGTTGATCCTTCTGAGACTGCCTCTCACTTCTGCTGCGGTCACTCTGAGATGCTCTTCATCTGGTGATGAGGTGAGTCTGGTGCTAGCTGGTCTGTTTGGATCTTCAAAACGTGCATAAAACTTATTGAGGGCATCAGGCAGAGATGGGTCCCTGGGGCATTGTTTGCTCTTGCCTTTGTAATCTGTTATGCATTTAATACCCTTCCACATGCTCCGTGGGTCTTGCGAGGTGAACTGTCCCTCGATCCTCTGTGCATACGTGGCCTTGGCCTTCTTGATGCCAGCAACCAGATCCTTCCTGCTCTTTCTTAGTTCCTCTGTGTTTCCAGACTTGAAGGCAGTGTCCCTGGCTGCCAGCAGGGTGCGGACTCCTTTCAGAAGTAAAGGGAGCAGTGATGCATGGAGCAGAACTCAGCTGGGTTGACGTAGAGAACAACACATTAGATGTGTGTCGGACATCTCCCTTGTGCCAATTATAAAACAATAAATCAACTCAATTTAGCAATTGTCTTCATGATTATGGTAAATGGTAAATGGAGCTTACTTATATAGCGCTTTCCAGCCCCCTTTGAGGGGCCCCAAAGCGCTTCACAGTACCAACCATCCACCCATTCATACACACATTCATACACCGGTAGCGGTAGACTGCCTTGCAAGGCGCTACCTGTCCTACCGGGAGCAACTCAGGGTTAAGTGTCTTGCCCAGGGACACAACGAGGTATGCCGTGACCGGGGATCGAACCCGAGACCTTCTGGTCCTGAGCCGGCTGCCCTGCCTCTACAACATCTCGGCCCCAATGTCTTTAAAATTCACTAAGATTGCTGTTTTCTGTTATTTTTTAAACCAACTACAAAGTCGCTGTGCGTCGTCATCGATATCCCCTCTTAATAAATAGCGTTGCACACCTTTATCAGTTCATCACAATATTGAACTGCAGCACAGCGGCTTACTTTTTCACATGTCAGCTGTTTTGCCTCTGTTGCTACCTCGCTCCGCACCACAGTGGTGCACCACATGTAGGCTGGCTTCAACTCCACTCTCAGCCTCCGTCCATTCAGAAGTCACAGTGAGGCAGTTAGAAGGCACCCTAGTCCCAGACTGACATGTTTTATGGAAAAGCCTTTTGAGACAGGGTAAGAAGCTCTGTCGTGGTGGTGGAGCTCGGCGTAGAGCCGCTGCTCCTCTGTATCCATGACAGTCAGTTGAGGTGACTATTGATTGGGATGTCTTCTGAATGCCTCCTTTTTGGAGATTTTCCGGGCAGACCTAGAACTCTGAGGAGGGATTATATATTTCAGAGATGAGATTATATTTGATCAGTATGACGGATTAGTGGTTGTCACTGTTGCCTCACAGCAAGAAGGTCTTGGGTCCAATCCCCAGTTTGGGCCTGGGGTCTTTCTGTGAGGAGTTTGCATGTTCTGCTCATATTTGCATGGGTTTACTCCGGTTTACAGTCCAAAACATGCATTTAATGCCTTCAAGCCCAGGTGTCCAATGAAGAGATGTATGATTTTGAGGGATTTACCTGATTAAATAAAAAGTTAATTAAAATCAATAAAATAAATCTATACATGTATCATCTCTAGCCCGGGGTTGTCTTTCTCTCATAGTTTTTGTTCTCACCTGTCTCATCTGTGCATTTGTCTTTAGCAAATGTATTTACATCACTGGATGGATTGACATTTGGACTCAACCCAATTCAAGACAGCCACCATGGCCAACTGACCTCAGAAAACAACAATCTTGGTGAATTTTAAAGACATTGAGCTGAAATGAGTGGTAGTAGCTGACAGTCATTCACAACACATACTGTATTTTCCAGCCTACAAGTCAAAGTTTTTTTTACTAATTTTCATGTCCTGCGACTTATGGGGCGAAGCGACATATTTATGGATTTTTCCCCATATTTTTAGACCAATTTTTGGCTGAGATAGGACAGTTTCTATTCTTTCTGACGAAAAAAATGGAGCAGTACCACTTTCGGCCGCTAGGGTCCACCGACCGTTCCCAGCTCACGTGTCCGAAAAAAGCCTCCTCTGCTCGGACACACTCTGTCGCAGCCCGGCCTCCTGAACTCTGGAGGTCTGAACTAGTGTTTGTTAGCAAAATATCTCAAGAACCACACGACAGATTTTGATGAAACTTACAGAAAGTAATCATTGGATGGATATTTACAACTGATTAGCTGTAGGAGATGTTTGAGCTAAAATTAGATTTATTTATCATTTATTTTCGCAGCGCGCGCGACCGTTTGGAAGACGTCAAAGCAAAAATTTTTAAATCCAGCTGATTTGACCATTACGTAAATTTATTAAGGAAAGGTTAAGCTCAGAAACACCTTTGCTATAATGTCAGCTAACAAATATATTTTTTTAAGTGTTGCTAAATTTTAAAGAAATGAAGCCGTCTCACCCGCCGCGCGCGTGCACGTAGCGAAACTACTTTTTTTAATCTAGCTGATTTGACAATTGCGTTCATTTATTAAGGAAAGGTTAAGCTCAGACACATCTTTGCTATCATTTTCAGCAAACAAATACTGTAATTGTTTTTACCGTGTTAATCTTGTTAAAGTCCTTCCGTGCTCGCTCCTGTGGCCGCCATATGCAGCAGGGCAAAACATCACCGGCCGGCCCACATTTCGGGTTGTCGGCGGTGACGCGTAACATACGCATAATAGATGCGACTTATGGGGCGAAGCGACATATTTATGGATTTTTCCAATTTATTGGACATAATTGGACTAATGCGACATATAGGGCGGTGCGACTTTTTAGCCGAAAAATACGGTACTCAGAATGCTACCTGAGCATGCAAGATCATAAAAGATACAACAATATGGCATGAAGTTGTGCAGAATGCTTTTGTTTTCAAGGTTGGACAGAAATAGGTGCAACGGTATCATATTTTTAACACAGTATTATCTTAGCCTAAAACTCCAGTGTGTTACATTAGAACTGGCTTTGTGCATCAGCAACATTTATCTCATTTTGTTCAACATTGCCTTTATTTTCTGTTACTATTGATGCTATGAGACTAAAAGAAAGGGAAAAAAAAGGCAGACATGTTCTATCATCCTGACAGCTGCTGACACTGACATCTGCACATTTAGATTGATTTATTCTGTGCCAGAGTGTGTATCAGTGTGCATTATTAAATCCACACTGCTCCATTAAAGCTCGCTTCTGTGCAAACAAAGGCTGAGATGAAAAGGACCAACACACCTAGTTTTATAATGCTGTGCACATAGTTTTTCACAATGTGTATCAGTGGTTTGTTTACTCTTAACATGCACTCTGTTTTTCATGAAACAATAACTTCAAGGAGCCTCACATACCTTCACTGCGGTGCCTCACATGATTCAGAACATAAAACAGTAAAGCAGGTGAACCAGGTGAGCTGGTTAGTGGCTCCAAAGCTTTACCAGCTTGTTGGTGAACATGTGTTCAAACTGAAACACAAGCAGCATGAGATGTTCACAGTCTGTAGGACTCACTGTGGTGTTTGTTGTTTCCCGGGAAAGAATACTCAGGTTGGACCACGTGGGGGAAACGTCAGCCTGCCATCCCACGCGCCTGCTGCTCGGACAGATGACCTCCCGGTGTCTCCTGGTGACCTCTGGTGACCTCTGGCTTCAGAGCAGACAGACCCACACTGCGCACGAGCCTCCTGTCCACCGCTGCTTCACAGAGCTGGGGCCTCATGTATCAACCATGCGTGCGCACAAAAACATTGCGCACGTCACTTTCCACGCAAAGTGGCGTATGTATCAAATCTGATATGAACGGGAATATCTGCGCATCCACGTAGAAATCCACGGCTGCTCCCCTGTTGGCGTACGCACGTTTCTGTGGTTATTGTTCCTTTGGCGACACTTACAGGTGATCTGTGAAACCGTGTCCACGATGTGAAAACAATCATAAATCCCACCAAACACACATGATTAACGATTATTACATCCACATGGACGCAATTAGATGAGTGGATATAAAAGCATGCGCCAGATAGTGGCAACAATATTGACAACAATGAGATGTAATTTCTTTAGATAAGAAGTTAACCAAGGTGTATTAACACGCCTACGTTTAGGTCAGTGGGTAAAGCGCTTGCCTTTAGTTCCAAAGGTCGTGAGATCGACTCCCGCATGGTACAACGTTTTTCTTTTTTTTTTCGTTCCAGATTGAAATACACATGAAAACTATTTACAAAACAATAAATCGTCTGCTTCCTTTCATTTCATGTATTGTTCTATTTCTTGTTGTTTCATTCAATAGTTTTCCTGTGGTCTTTAAATCTGGAATGAAAAAAAAAACATTGTACCAAGCGGGAGTCGATCTCACGACCTTTGGGACGAAGGGCGGGCGCGTTCGCCACTAAGCTATACAGGCATGTTAGATCAGCTTGGTCAACTTCTTATTTAAAAGTGGATGGTTTGTTTTGCACTGTGCGTGCCGAATGAAGCCTTTTTCCGTGCTTCTCTGCCTCACTCAGAAGTGATTTCTGTTCACAGTCCGTGAAGTTCCTCTTTTTTCCACGTTCCGACATGATTTGCAATGGAGCAGAGACGACATTCCTGTCGTGCATGGCATATTTGAATGACTTTGCATATTCATACGGAGGCGTGTCAAGGGCGGAGTCGGCCACTCTCTCATGTGCGCTCAGTTCCACGTTGATTGTGTTGTACATAAGGAATGTGCGTGGATTCCGGTGTACGCACAGTTTGATAAATCTGGATTTTTTTGTGCGTGGACACTTTTCTGGATTTGTCCGTACGTGACTTTTCAGTAAGAAATCTACGCAAGTCTTTGTACATGAGGCCCCTGGAGAGCGCGAGCCTGCAGGTAACTCAAGGGGCGGGGCTACAGGAGAGGCGGGGTTCACAAAGGGGCGAGGCCAGGTCATTAAAAGGGGCGGGGCTAACATGCGGTGTCAAAACAGTGCAGTAAATAAAAATGGACTTTTGTCAGATTCTACACGTACAGTATTGATACAAATAAGTTTTCAATAATATTTTTATTTGAGCTGCGGGATGTTGCTTATCTTACAAAAAAAAATTGAAGGCCATTATTTATTTATTTTAAGAACACTTAAAATAAATAAATAATGGCCTTCATTTTTTTTCTAATTACAGTACAGTACACGATTAATTTGAACTTTTAAAGCTCGTCAGGTGAAATTTCAAAACGGGACCAGGGGTGTGGCTATGAGTGGGCCTAGGGGGCCCAGACCCTCACTTTTTATGCCAAGGCCCATCTTAACTTACATTTAAAATTCTTCCCCTTAATGAGTCTTTTAAAAATAAAAAATATATATGACATGTTTTAGTTTTTTTTTTCCTTCTTTCAGCTGCTCCCTTCTTCAGGGGTCACCACAGCGAACTAAGTCGCAGAAAGACTTGACAATTATTAGCCGATGTCCTTTTACAGCCAGACCACCGAGCTACCACAGCTCTCTGTGTGGAGCAGAGAGCTGCTATCTAGAGCGCCCAGAGGAGTAGATGGTGGGGGTTAAGTGCCTTGCTCAAGGGCCCAGAGTGGGGTAAATGAGGGTGGAAGTAGGTGTGGATGCTTCACCTATCCCACCCACATTTTGATGTTGTTGGTACCGGGAGTTGAACCGGCAATCCGATGACAGTTCCACCTCTCTGACCTCTGCGACACCACAAATGTGACACTCCTAAATAATGTTAATACTTGGCTGTGTTCATTTTTTTTTTTAAATACTTGGCTGTGTTCATTTTTTTAAAACCTAACATTCGTTGTAAATTATGAACATCAGAGATTCAGCATGTTCAGATGTTTTGAGTGATGCTGGTCATTTATGATATTCCAATAGGATTTGTTTATTCTCTGAATAAATGTTGATAAATTCCACTATAGAAAATAAGAAATACTTCTATATAAGTCAACAGAGAAAACATGAAAAAGAATTATATTTTATATCTATTTTACAAGCTAAGTTAACTTTTGTGGTCCACCCACTTTTATACAAGTCAACATGCAAACTTATTTCTGGCTATGCTACTGATTGGGACACTGAAGGATTCTGACCCCAAGTTGTGGATCCAGGTAAAGGACTGCGGTACATACATTCCCAAACTGTGTTAAGGAAATATCTGTTTTTCAGGACTAGACTGTTTTCATTAGATTCAACTACTGTAGTTTAGGCCAATCAAAACTTTCCCACATGAACTAATTTCATGTGGGAAAGTTTTGATTGGCCTAAACTAGTTCAGTTACTGTCAATGGGCGAAATCACTTCTCGGGTTTCAACGTCACTAACTATAAGAATGACCTCTCTACCTGCAAAGAAAATTGTTAACATCACATAGTTTTAATTTTTAACAAATTATACAAAAACTGCACAAGATGATAGGTACAGAAGTACAGCATGGACTGCAGCAGCCTGAATTTATCTGTACTCACCTGTTGCTCAACCGTCAGCTCTATTACAGGTCACTTGTTTTGAGAACCTTGTCCCTGCCTGGGTTTGATCATTAACTTCAGCTGTCAGTACTGAGAAATCACTTGGCTGAGGAGTTACACGCTGAATGGCGCAGGACTAGCATCACATAATAAGCCAGAAAAGCCAACAGGAGTTTGTGGTTGTTTAAAGTTTTCTTGTTACCAGATCCATGTCACTTGTGAACTTGTGGTGTTGTGTGCACAATGGCAGCACAATGGCCCAGTGGTTAGCACTGGTCCCTCACACAAGAAGGTCCTGTGTTCAATCCCTGCTTGGACCTGGGTCTTTCTGGTGGTTTGCATGTTCTTCTCGTGCTTGCGTGGGTTTTCTCTGGGTACTCCGGTTTCCTCCACAGATCATAAATATGCATGTTAGGCTGCCTTTAGGTCCAGGCCTCCCTTGCAAAAGAGATCTCATTGGGATTTACCTGGTTAAATAAGGGTTAATAAATAAATAAATGTTAATAAATCTACTGAACAGGGCAGGAAAGTGGCTTTCATGCTGGAAAAACTATAATAATAATAATAATTGTCTAAGCTTGTCATCTGCGTATGTTTCCCATACACAGACGAAATTCGTCTCTGCATTTAACCCAACCACCTACCAGGCGGTGCAGTGAGCAGCCATAGAAGGCGCTCGGGGAGCTGGAGAAATAGGTGTGCACTCATAGACACCCCAAGATGTGTAGTGGCCGGGACGCGAACCCGCGTCCTTCGGGTCCCAAGTCAAACGCCCTAACCACTACACCATCTATGATCCAGATTCAAGATTTTGAAGCTTTAAACTCCAACACAAAGCACTTTATGATGATATTTTTAAGGCGCTTGAAAGAAAACAGCAAGAACATCCATTAAGTTAATATTCAAGTATTTATTAAAACAACTCTGCCCTCTACTGGACAAAACTAGTAACAACATAAAAATTAAACAAGTGATGTGTTACACACGACAGTTTTCAAATATATCATCTGGTTCTCCATATATTTGGTTCAAACTGTCGCCGAGAACCTTAGAAAATGAACACAATGATTAAAAACCATTTAAGCAGTATACACAATATTTGAATATTCTTTCAAAAATGAGTATATATAAAAAAAACATTATTTACAATATAAATAATCCAAATGGCAGAATGATGTTATAAAAAGTGTAGAACCAGAGTTTGGTTGTATAAGATGATAAACAGGAGACTTCTTCATGAATAAACACTGAAAGACACAAAATAGAGCACAATTATAATTTGCAGCTGCAGCAAATGTTACTTTAATAAAGTTAAATTAAAAAAAGAAACAGCTATTGTCTTGTGAACAGCAAGAGCATCCCCTCGGTTTTAAAACATTATCTGCTGTGATTTACTTGATCAAGACTGGATCTGAATCCATCTTGGAAAGAAAATTCGAGAATGTGGCAGCTCTCTACAAAGTCTACAGTATTACTTGAATGAATACAATCCCTATTAATAATGCAGACGTGTCTTCAAAGGAACCAGGATTTATTACTTCATTAACAATAGCATGAAAAAAGGTAAAACGAACAAACAAGGGAAGCTCACCGCTGCCCGGCCTTTCAGAAGAAACACATGAGATGCTAATTACATCAATAAATCATGTCAGTCAAAACAAACGGAACCAAAAATGCAGGCCAGCCTCTGCATAATGAGGTGTTTTGTCCATGTTTGACATCAGATACTTTAATTTACCAACCTGTCTATCATTTGTTTCATGTGACGAGGACGGAGGGAACAACATGAACAAAAACGACACAAATCTCTTCAAACGACATGAATTTAGAGGTTTGTGTTGAAAATCTCCCAGAGCCATGCTTCAGTCTCTGAATGGTAACAACAGGTCTGTTTTGAATCAGTGACACTTCTGTCATGCTGTCAATCACATTTTTATTACAACTCAATTTAAAGTACGTAAATGTGATGTTTTCCCTCAATTTTATGAGTTTTAAGCACAAATTTGAATAAAACAAGCACCAAGAAGAATGTTACCTGGTTGAGCATGCATCGGGGTTACCTGGTTGTAACAAAAAAAGGCAAATATTTTTATAAAATTTAATTAATCATTAATGAACTGCCATAACAGAAATTCAACAGAACATGCGTGCAGTATTTTCAATAAAACTAAATGGGATTGTCGCTTTAGTACTAGTTGCTATAAAAACTAGTGGAAGTGGGACCAACCTTGCAAATCTGGCTAAGGTAACTAAAGCCACGACTCCGTCTAAGCTATAGATGGCAACTAAGATGCTGCTGATGATTACATCCATCCGCATCACGTAGGTCTGCCACACCAGGAAGTAGATCGACAACAAGATGGTGGGCGCTGTGACAACAAGGTTCCCCAGAATATAGCGCTCACTCTCTGTCAGGTTGCCCTTCACACCTGCAGACACAGAAAGTATTACTTGTGAATGTTCTTTTTTATTTTATTTATATTTTATTTGATGTAAAAAAAGAGAGGTTTTATTGATTTGTGTCAGGAGTGTTGATAATAGGTATAAACTGTTTATTTTTATAATTTGGGCCCAGTTTTTGTCATTAGTATCTTCTTATATTACTTCTGTCCCGCAAATAAAAAGGGAGTTTTTCCTTTCCACTGTTGCCATTGTGCTTGCTCAGGATGGGAGACTGTGATGAAGTGAAGATTCAACATGTCTGCTGCTTCCTTAGATAGAAAACTTTACTACGGTAATTGGCTTTTTCTATGTGTGTGAATGTTCCTGTAAAGTGCCCTGAGACAACTTTGACGTGAATTGGTGCTATATAAATAAACTGAATTGAAAAAGATGTACACCATGAAGTTATTTGCATGCCGACTGCATGTTTTCAAAATGAAGAAGTTTGAGGTTTTGAATTGTTTTTGAAAGAATACATGAGCAAGGTTTATCACTAATGGTTTGATTTTAAAAATTCATATAAAACTGCAATAGGTTTGGTGATTTAGTCATCTGTTTAACATATTGTGAATACACCTGACTGCATTAGATAAACAGGGCTTCAAACAGCTCTGCAGGACAAATAATATTATTAATTTTGTTATAATTAACAACAATTAGTATTAAGAAACAATAATTACAAATAAACGTGATTCTGTTTATTTAAAAAAAAACACCTGCATGGACTCAGGATCACCTCTTTTTGTTAGTGAAAATAGCTCACTATCGCATCTATACATTTCTAAAAATAAAAAAAGAAAATAAACGTGTTACAAGATAATGGATGGAAACTTATTACAAGCAAATCAAAAACAAACAAGGTCCATTAAAGAGATTAACGTTAATTTTCCATACATTGTAGGTTTGATTCCTCAAATTCTAAAAATATGTTTATTTAAACTGCCTAAAAAACATTTTCCCCATTTGATATGATCTTCTCTGTACTGACATCAAATTTAAATGATTTATAAATCATTGCATTTATTTTATATTAACATTTCACTGAATTCATACTCCTGAGTACTTTTCTAAACGGTCATTAATCTGCTAATTTCATACTTTAGTGAACCAGTATGTCTAAACATCAGCATACCTCTTCGTGTTTGTGTTTCATGTTTTCCCAAAATGTAAAATGGAGAATTTCATTGTTTTTAATTACGTATTTTCCGGACTATAAGTCACACCTTTTTGCCTAATTTGCATGCCCTGCGACTTATAGAGAGGTGAGACTTGTTTGTGGATTTTTTCACATATTTTTAGACCAATTTTTGGCTCAGATATGACCGTTTTTCCATTTTGGCAAAAATGGTGCAGTACCACTTTCGGCCGCTAGGGGTGCAGTACCACCTTTGTCCGCTAGGGTACACCAACCGTTCCCACCTCATGTGTCCGACGAGAGCCTCCTCTGGACGGATTCACTCTGTCGCAGCCCGGCCTCCTGCTCTGGAGGTATGAACTAGCTACTTCGCTGTTAGCTCAGTGTTTGTTAGCAAAATAGGTCAAGAACCACAGGACAGATTTTGATCAAACTTACAGAACGTAATCACTAGATGGATATTTACAACTGATTAGCTTTATGAGATGTTTGAGATAAAATTCAATGTTTTATAGACGTAAATGTGTCGCGGTTAGCTTCGTTGATTTTTCCTTGTACGTTTGAGCAAATAGCTCATAAACCACACAGCAGATTTTTTTTCAAACTTACAGAAAGTAATCACTAGATGTACATTTACAAACTGTTAGCTGTTGGAGTTATTTGAGATAAAATTCGATGTTTTATAGACGTAAATGTGTTGCGGTTAGCTTTGTTGTTTTTCCTTGTACTTTTTCAAAGCGAAAAAATTTAAATCCAGCAGATTTGACCATTACGTGAATTTATTAAGGAACGGTTAAGCTAAGACACATGTTTGCTATAATTTTCAGCAGACAAATAATTGTTTTTACCGTGTTAATCTTGTGAAAAGTCCTTCCGTGCATGCTTCTGTGGTCGTCATTTTCAGCAGGGCAAATGACGCGCTGACGCGTCGCGTAGCGGTGACGCATAATAGATGCGACTTATATAAAGGTGCAACCTGTTTATGGATTTTTCCAATTTATTGACAATAATTGGACAAAGCGACTTAAAGGTGCGACCTATACAGTCCAGAAAATACTGTAGATGTTTCCCTTTTAAATATTAAAATGTAATTTATACCCCTCACTGCAGGACTTACACAGCAACCGCCTCACTCGGAAAGCCCTCTGCATGGCAGGTGATCCCACACACCCACTACACAGCTGCTTCAGACTGCTGCCATCAGGGAGGAGACTGAGGAGTCTCCAGGCTCGAACCAGCAGACTGAGAGACAGCTCTGTTCATCAGGCAGTCAGGATGCTAAACACTCTGCCTGCTCTGCCCCCCCTCCCATTTGAACTGCCTTAACACTAAAACTTTCTCACACATTACCACACAACACAAAGATTTTAACACTGGACTCTGTGTCATCAAACGGGTTATTCACTAAACTCTCGGTCATGTGCTCATACAGTTTGCACTACTTCTCATACTTGCACTAATGTTTGTATTACATCACTGCCTATAGTCATAATACTGTTTACATTCTCTGTTTACATTTATTAATTGTTGCTGTATTCATCTGTGTTCATCTGTGACCATCTGCTCATGCAGACTCATGTTCGTGCTGCTGTTTATTCCCACTATATTAAGCTTAGTGTATTACTAGTTGATGCGTTTCTTAGTTAGTTCTAGATGTTATTACTGTTTTTCTCTTTCATTTGTTGTTGGATGTAACTGGGACCTCGTGTACATAATCTCGTTTTCATCTCATGTACCACATGCGGTGCAAATGACAATAAAGACTCTCTGACTCTGACTCTGACTCTGACTTAATACTGTTTACTTATATTACTACTGCTTACATTTATTGATACTGTTTATTTTTTATTACTACTGCTTACATTTAATTACTACTGTTTACATTTACACTACTCTAATATCTACACCACTGCTGATACATATACAGTGTGCTCTGAACGGTCTTATTTAGGGATGCCCAATGTGCCTTACTGCATATGCCACTTTTGCCTCTATAACAACATCAACTACTACCTCATACATATACTGTGTACATTAACTCATACGCTGCTTTGCCACTTTGCAAATGTCAATGCTAGAAACCTTTAGTTTATTTTAGTTATACTCTTTTTTTTTTATACTAGTATGCAAAAACTCAGGACAGTATTATGTTCATTAAATGTTTAATGTTTTAGTTTTAGAGTTGGTGTAAATTTTCATACTCTTATACCACTATGCAAAAACTCAGGACAGTGTTAGTTTTACTATTTTATGCTTATGTCTATTATTATATGTTTCAGTGTTTCAATGTTTAGATGTTTACTGTTGCACCGAGGGACTGAGAGAAACGCAATTTCGGTCCTGTGTATGTCCTGTACAGTACATATTGCAGATCTGACAATAAAGTTGACTTTGACTTTTGACTTTGATATCAGTTAGTGAAACACATAATTGACAAACAAAGCCAGCAAACCACTATGATTAGGCTACAGAAATATGAAACAGTGTACACTTTGTGTCACAGATTTTTCTAAAGGCATCAGATGAAGGACACTTGTGGTGTTGTGTTACCGCAGAAGAGATGGAGAAGGTGCAGAGCAGCCAGGAGGAGCAGCAGAGCAACATCACAGGTGAGAGCATCAGCAGGATACGACAGCGTCAGGCCTGACAGGAACACATGCATTAGTTTCACTGGAGGGTGAACACATCATGACATGAGTCAGAGAGAAGCAGCGGTCACCAACTCTTTCTGATGATCAGTCCGAGAGTAAACAGGAAGTAGAAGACGAAGTAGAAGCTGGTCAGGTGCAGCAGCAGCTGCAGAGCCACCGAGGACTTCTTGGAGCAGAGTTAAGTTTATTTTATCACCAACAAGAGACTGTTCTGTGTCATAAAGCTCAGGCTGAACTTTGTTTTATGAGTTAAAACGCGTTTAAATGAGTTTTAAAAAGGATACTAAACCCGCAGACCTGCTTCCTGCAACGACAGTGACATCAGAATCAAAAACGTGAAATCATTGATCTGTGTAACTTGTTAAAAACATTGATAAAACGTAATTGCAGCCGAACTGTGTTTATAACCATAGCAACGCGTCCACCTACCTGGCTTGGGGATCGCCATTTTGATTTTTCCCTCCGAGCCTTTTGGGGTCACGTGTTTCCACCTACCGGCTGGAGGCGGTACTGCACCACACGAGGACCAGATTTAGCTTTTTTTTTAATTTTCTACCTGGATTATTGAGCATGCATCAGGGTATTTTTTTTTTAATTTAACCGTTATTTATACATGTAGTCCCATTGAGTCACGAGGACTCATTTTCAAGATAAGAGCTGTTTTGGCAGCAGATGGTGGGGATTAAGCGCCTTGCTCAAGGGCCCAGAGTGGGGCAAACGAGGTGGAGGCAGGTGTGGGTGTTCCACCTTTTCCACACACATTTTGATGTTGTTGATCCAGGGACTCAAACTGGCGACCTTCTGATCACAGGCCCCTTCTCTACCCTCTGCATCACCACTCCCTCTATTTAAAATAAGTGTTTGCAAATGGTCTCCCATCCTTAATATTATATTTTGAAGCTTGATTTCCTTCTTATTATTTTTTATTAGAAGTTTTTTTTTCCCATAAATATATTTATTTTATTTGTTTCTTGCAAGCAACAATGTAGTTCTCAGACAGGCTTAAGTATTTTTACCCGCTTCTCCTGGGGTGCTTAGAGACAAAATGAGACAGACTGTTCACACTCTTGTCCACACTTGGGGACAATTAATTTAGTTACCAATTGACCTATTTTGCATCTGTAAATCAGAGCACCCAGAGAAACCCCAGTGTTGCACAAGGAGAACATGCAAGCTCCACTCAGGAAGGCCCCACATCAGGCCCTCATCTTCTTGTTTAGAGGCGGCGGAGCTGCTACACGCTCCTTTGCAATGTGCTCAGCTGTAATAACGAATTAAACTTAACAAAAATCACAAAAATTCCAAACTAAAGCTTTTTCAATCTTAAACGAAAATAAAATGAAATTAAAACCCATCTACTGTATTTACTGTATTCATCGCTGGAGAAGACCAAAGCAGAGCTAAGTACAGTAGATGGTGTTTTCATTTTTTTTTTATATATATATATTTTCTTCATGACTAAATAATGACTAACTGTAACCAGTTTACAGAAGGAATGACAAATGACCCAATTAGCAGAGTTGTGTCCACACAGCGTGCACAAGAATGCACAAATCACTGCTCACTGTTGGACAGCTATGTGAGATAAGACATCCAGAAGAGCAAAATGAACTGCTTCAGCCCAGCCAGATGTTTCATTGTCCTCCGCAGCCTCGATCTGTTTCTCTTTCTCGCTTGTCCTCTCAAACAATCTGCATAGTGTGGCTGGAAGAACGGAGGCGTTGTTTGGGATGAATGAAGGAAAAGCAGCGGGGTGGAGGGGTGGACAGAGAGATGCTCCAGCTGTGGGGGGACAGGATAACACAACAGCATCTCACATGTGGGCGAAGGGGGGCGTCCAGGCTGCAGGGGCTGCACACAGTGGCATTGTTACAAGGGGGGGTTGGATGCAGCTGATAAGGTTGAGAGAAATGGATCATCCATCCATCCCCCCACACCCCAAACCCTCCCCTGACACAGGATCCTCTTGTTGTTTAATGTTTAAGTTGAACAGAAAGTACAGATGTGAAACTAGTTTTACTGCACGTCAACGTTTTACAGGAAAACCTGTAGGATCAGCTCCAACATGTTGTTTGATTAACGATCGTAAATCACTGCAATTAGATTTTAACAAAACTTTGAAGTCGTGCAGTCGCCTCGGATTGTTACGCGCTGTTCGTTTTGTTTGGGTCCTAAATGATTTGAAGACAAAAAAATATAGATGTTCTTCAGTCGAGTGAAACAAGAACTCACAAACGCGGTGTGTAATTTATACTGAGATTGATCACTTCTTGTGTTGCAAATAATCATTTACATGTAGGTTTGACCTTTTCACAATAGTTTTTATTACATCTAGCCTTTTTGTGTCAAATTTTAGTTATTTTACCTCTGTGATTTTTAGTCTAATGTTTTTTTCATATCTTAGATCTTATTGTTTCTCTTTTACATGTTGTACTTTTGTTGGATGTATAACTGTGTACACAATTTCGTTCCACCTCATGTACCACATGTATGACAAATGTATGACAAATAAAGAATCTTTGACGTTGACTGCGATGATGTGAAATCTCTCTGAAAGTGTTTTGTGTTTGATTTTGGCTCTTTTAAACTTATTTTAAGTCTTTTAGAAACTTTTTGTCCCTTTTGTTGTGACTTGTTGGGATTTTTTCTTCTTTCTGCTACCTTTCATTTTTTAAATATTTTGTACGTTATCGTTTATGGGATTGTTTTGTATTGTTTGGTTTTTTTAATAAACAATTTTTATGAATTTTTTTTTTTTAATTGCCTCTTGGTGGCTCTTTTATTTTAACTGAACTTTATTTCTGTGTAGACTTTGTTGCATGAAGGTGCCATTCCAAAGGCACTAATGTACCCCCATACTGTATAGTCAGAGAGGCAGGTTTATGAACTGTGTGTTGATGACAGACTGGATGGTCCCTCACCTACGGAGGTTCTCAAAAATAATTTCAAATTTCTTCTTGTCTGACCATGAGGCAGCTTTCAGTCCATTTTAATTGAGCTTTAGTCCAGAGAGAACAGAGACAATCAACCATCCACTCTCTCACACATCATAGACACTTTTGATTTTTTCTTTTTCCTTTTATAGATGGCCTCCCTTCTCACCTTATAGCCATCCTCTTCACACCATTATGAATTTTTAAAATAATAGAATAGAAAGAAAGAAAGGAAAGACGGAAAGTAAGACCACAAAACATAACAAATACACACAGAAAGCACAAGGCAAACACACCCGACCGCCATCTGTAAACCTGCAAAGAACATGATAGAACACAATAACAAAACACATATGTATAAAAGACTTAGAATATTCATGGCTTTGCAGTAGATTTTTATAAATATATATACCTATACTGTACCTACATACTGTACATACATACATACATACATACATACATACATACATACATACATACATACATACATACATACATACATACATACATACATACATACATACATACATACATACATACATACATACATACATACATACATACATACATACATACATACATACATACATACATATACATGCATATGCAGTTACATGCACATCTTTATATTTACATACGATACCCGCATGTGCATCCCTGCATCTATTTGGCAGTTGTGAGCATGCATGGGTGTATAAGGCTTCTCTAATAGAACATTTAATAGTGACTGCGAAGCATCAGAGATCCGACCCCCAAGACCCGAGGCAGACGGAGAGGGCATATGATGAGTTTATGAATATCCTGGAAGCTCTGTATGAAAAGAATTGTGTGCAAACAAATTACACAAAGAGAAATACGATTGATCAACCATGGATGACAAAAGGGTTGAGAAATGCTTGTAAAAAAAAGAATTATTTGTATTCATGTTTCTTGAAATTGCGAAGTCAGAGCGCTGAAGAAAAATATAAAAAGTATAAAAATAAATTAGTAGGGATTATAAGGAAACATAAGAAAGAATATTATAGTAAATTATTAGATAAAAGTAATGGTGATATGAAAGCAACATGGCGAGTAATGAATAGTGTCCTGAAGAATCATAAAGCAAAAACTGGTATTTCAAAATATTTTGTAAAAGACAACGATGAAATTCATGATGAAAATGAAATTGTAAATGGATTTAATCAATATTTTGTGAATGTTGGATCAAGCCTTGCAGCTAAGATACCAAAAGTAGATAAAAATGTGATCCACTCAATTACAGGTTGTGCAAATAGTATTTTTCTAAATGGAACTAACAAAGAGGAAATAATGAATGTAGTAAAACATCTTACAGACAAGAGATCGAAAGACTGGGTGGACATGGATATGATGTTTGTGAAGGACATAATGAGCCATGTTATTGAGCCGTTCACATACATATGTAACTTATCATTTTCAACAGGAATTTTTCCAGATAATATGAAAGTAGCTAAGGTCGTTCCTCTTTTTAAAAATGGTGATAAATGTGTATTCAACAATTATAGACCTATATCCTTGTTACCACAGTTTTCAAAAATTCTTGAAAAACTATTTGTGAACAGACTAGATCAATTTATAGATAAACAAAATATTCTAAGCAACAGTCAGTATGGGTTTAGATCAAAAAACTCTACATCAATGGCTCTCATGGAATTAATGGAACAAATAACTACTGCTGTCGATCAAAAACAATATTGTATCAGTATTTTTGTTGATTTAAAAAAAGCATTCGATACTATTGATCACACCATTCTCCTTGAAAAACTGAACAAATATGGTATTAGAGGACCAGCATTACAGTGGGTATCTAGCTACTTGAAAGATAGGAAACAATTTGTACAAATAAATGATGTAAGATCTGACCTCTGTAATATCACATGTGGAGTTCCCCAAGGCTCTGTACTTGGACCAAAGCTATTTATTTTATATGTGAATGACTTGGTAAATGTGTCAGGACTCCTTAAATGTGTACTTTTTGCTGATGATACCACATTTTTCTGTTTAGGTGAAGATATAGAACAAATGTTGGAATTGATAAAGACAGAATTTGTCAAGATACAAACTTGGTTTAAAATAAATAAATTATCATTAAATCTAGAAAAAACTAATTACATGATATTCAGTAATAAAAAGAAAACTGTTGATGTTCCACTCAAAATTGAGGATGTTGAGATTTGTAGAGTGAGTGAGGTGAAGTTTTTGGGTGTTATCATTGATGACAAACTGACATGGAAACAACACATAAATTCTGTAAGAATAAAAATAGCTAAATCGATTGCAGTACTGTACAAAGTCAGAGACCTATTGAATGATAAAGCTCTGTATTTGTTGTATAACACAATCATTGTTCCACACTTAATCTATTGTATTGATGTTTGGGGGAATGCGTGTAAAACAATCACAAAGCCTATTTTTGTATTACAGAAAAGAGCTGTAAGAATTATCACTAGAAAACATTACCGTCATCCATCAAGTACATTATTTTATCAACTAAAGTTATTGAAGTTCCATGATTTGGTAGACTATAATATTTTATCAGTTATGTATAGAGCTCAAAATAATGCATTACCTTTAAATATCCAAATGCACTTTGTTAAAAGACAAAGTTGTTATAATCTTAAGGGGACAGAGTTGTTTGTAAAACCACAATTCAGAACCAGTTTGAAGGGACGTTCTACCTCAATCCAGGGAATTAGATTATGGAATGGCTTGGAGAATGTAGTTAAAAATGCCAAGTCAATGTTTACATTTAAAAAAATGATCAAAACAAATGTGTTAAAAAATATATATGAAATAGCGTAATGTGTATTGTATTAGTTAGAAAATTAGAAAGAGTTAGTCATTTTGTACTGTTGGTTGAAGATTATTATTGTTTAATCTGATTGTTGGAAAAAGTTGGTTGAAGATTATTATTGTTTACATGGTTGATTATTGTTGTTTAATCTGATTGTTGGAAGTAAGGGGCAGATATAATAAGATTTATTCTTCTTTCTGCTACCTTTCATTTTTTTATATTTTGTACACTATCATTTATGAGATTGTCTTGTATTGTTTCTTTTGTAAAAAAAATGAACAAATTTCATAAACATAAACATAAGAGGAGACTAAAGCCCAGGGCCAAGACCCCAAGAGGAACCCTGAGCACGGAGCCCCCAGGGCCACCCAGACAGGATGAACTCGCTCACCCCCCAGATCCGACCATAGGGGAGAACCGGAAGAGCCCCACCAGCGACTACACACAATGACCCCCCGGGGCCAACAGCGACATACTCACAGGCCCCCGCCGGAACCCGCTGCACTGATGTAGCCCCAGGCCTAGGCACCAAGGCCCGGGAACTGAGGACGCACACCCCTCGGGCCCAGACCCAAAAGGACCAGAGGACCTGAGCCCCACCAGGCAGCTACCAGGCCGAGCCGACATACGCCTAAGCGCCCCGCCACCGACACAGAGGAACCCAAGCGCGCCGGTAGGCAAAGGCACACCCTACTAGGGGGCCGCGTGGAAGGGGCACGACACCAAGCAAGCAGCCCCAGCTGTATCAAAAAGGAGGCAGTCTAAAGCCTCCAGTATAGCTGTGCGTTGTGTCCAGCGCCGCTGGACTCGCGTGTGCTGCGCGCCGGCAGTTCATATGATAGCTCTGTGCAAGCGCAGCTCTCTGGAGTGCAGGCTCCAGCAGCTGCAGCTGGGCGGAGCGTTTACCTACAGGACAAATTGAGGTCGCTGATTGGTCATTTGCTGACACGCGAGGCAGTTTATCAACGCGCGCGCATAGGCGGTCGTAAAATTTGAGCTTGGCGCGTTTACGCCCGCGATCAAAGGCTTTTGCCGCGGCGCTCACACGGCGTGCCGCGGCGCTCGGACTCACGCGGAGCTATACTGTGGGCTTAAGTCCCGGCCTGACAAATAATCATTCATACACAGACACAATCACACAGACCCACCCTCATCTTCACTTTCACTCACTCAAAGACATACAATAACGCCACATTCCATTCATATTCCCGATACGCACTCTACACCCCCCAGGTCTAAGAGATGTACCTGCCCCCTACATGGGGCAGCCCACACCCAAACCCAGGTAGACCCATTCATTCTGGGGCGGAGAGGAGCCGACATCCAAGATCCGGCCCAACCCGCGCTCATCCGACAGGACAGGACACCCGAGTCCAAACAACCCCAGGGAGGACGTAGCGCCAGCCCCGCCCACGGCAAACCCCCAGGCTCCGAACCCCCCATAGTCCAGGACAACACCCGACGGCCTGCTCTTCTACCGGACCCCACCCCCGGAATGGCAGCCAGGGAACCAGGGGGTGCAAGAGGAGAAGGAAAAAAACGAAAATAAAAAAACCATGCACAAGACCCCAACACACACACACGCCCCTAGATGTGCTGTTGATGTGTGTTGTTGTAAAGTGCAATTTAAAAAAAGGGGAAAAGAAGGAGCAGAGGCTGGCATGATGCCAGTTTCCCCTCCACCCCAACTCCACCCTAAACCCTTACTGTCTAAATCAGGGGTCACCAACCTTTTCAAAACTGAGAGCTACTTCGTGGGTATGGAGTCATACAAAGGGCACCAGTTTGATAAACTCTTCGGAAATAACAAAGCGTAAATTGAAAAAAATGTATAATAAACACATTTTTAAGAACATACTGTATTTTTAAGATAGATATTTTAAAATATATATAAATACAAAAAAAGAATAACAACTGAATAAAATGAAATTTTAAATGCAGCTTAGTAGTGAGTTGTGCTATTTTTAGAACAGGTCCGCGGGCACCTCAAATGGTCCTTGGGGGCACCCGGGTGCCCGCGGGCACCGTGTTGGTGACCCCTGGTCTAAATGCATCATTGGAAGTGAGCACAGGCTCAGGGGGCGAGAGTAGTGACATCCCGCCACCCATAGTGCCCACTCCAAGTTCCTATATGTGAATGTCATGAGGATGTTATTAGTGAATGTCTAAGGTGTATAATAAAATTGAGTCCCAGGTGGATCTGTCAACAGAGATGTAAAATTGTTGCAGCACACCCGAGTCTCAAATTCCCTACATGTATGAAATTTGAAAATGAAGGAGGTGGAGGTGTGCGGTGAGGGATGGGGAGAAAAATAACTGCAGGACACTTTTGATTTTTTTAATTAACTGGCATGTGAGGAAACCAGATTACCTGAGGAAAACCCAGCATGCTCCAAGACCCAGTTTACATGTAAATGATGTTTTGGAAACCTTATAGATTACCCTGTTAATAGAGAAAATATTATGCATGCTGTGATCACATACTTTTTAGACGAGACGGTATTGTTGTGTAAACATGGCCGCCCTCACTAAAACCCTTTTTTATATACCCAGCCCTCTTATGGACCAGTTTAAAATCAGTTGCAGAGTGTTTCTTATCTGCACCACATACTTTCACAACTTTTTGATGCTCCATGCCAACTGATTTGAGATGTGTTGCTTTATTCCCAGAATCTACGTCAGAAATAGTCACGGTTCAACATATTTACTATTTACTCCGTTCCGTTGTGAATAAAACATGAGTTTATGACATTTGCCGAACCTTGCTTTTAGGGGTGCAAGAAAAAAATCAATTTTTTAAATAATCTAGATTCTTAGTCCTGGCGATTCAGCATCGATTCTAAAAGCCCCAAAATCGATTTAAAAAAAAATTATTACATTAAAACCCAAAAGATAAAGAAAATAAAACCATATCTCATAGTATATGAAAGAATACATAAAATGAAAGGTGGCAGAAAGAAGAAGAAATCTGACCCGAACCAGTGACCTCCAGGACCCGATAAGGATAAAGCGGGTAAAGATGATGGATAGATGGCTTTTGTTGAAAAGATTTACCAAACAAATCTTTTAAACAAAATCCATCCATACACATTTGAAACATGGATGAATGCAATATGATTTTGAAGTCTATTTTATTTTGAGTTAAATGTTTATGCAATACAGTAGGCTGAAATCTTTGTTTACGTTTGTATTTTGAATTATTTGTGATGGACTGGAGACATGTCCAGGGTGTCCCCTGCCTCTCGCACAGTGACTGCTGGATATAGGCACCAGTGACCTCCGGGACCCGATTAAAGCTGCTGCATTCTATTCATATACCCATCTGCTCACAATTCAGGCTGCTGTATTTATACTGTATTATTTGACATTATTAATGTTTGCTACAAGCATACATTATTGTTTTAAATAAATGTTTTATTTGTTTACATTATTGTTTAATCTTTTCATGATTTCAGTTGAAAATTGTTTCAGAATCGAAAATTGTTTCAGAATCAAAAATCGATTCTGAAACAAAAATCGACCCTGGAATGAAAATCGTGTCAGAATCGAAAATCGATTTTTAATTGAATAGGTACATCAAAAATCGGAATCGAATCGATTCTCCAGACACTGAGAGATTCGCACCCCTTGCTTTCTGCTTTAGTCTTTTTTTAATGCACCGACCTCATGGGTTGTAAATGCTTCTGTTGCAATTATCATTTATAAATGACACCAAATATATATTTTCTCCAAAGCTGGAGACATTTTTGTGTGAGGTGCTGTTGGAAATATGAAGTCAGTGATGAAGTGAGTCCTAACTGGATGTTTGGAGCAGCAGCACATCCCTCACCTCACCTGCCTCCCCTCCTCCGACTCTGCTGCTCCACATCCACTCTGGACCGGCTACTTCACGGACCGCCGGAATCTACAGCAGCGCAACTTTACGCGCAACTTTTCTTTTCACTAACCTTTCTTTTCCGTCGTTTCTTGTCATTTCTTTTCGTTTGGGAGAAAGTGAGCTCAGCCAGTGATGAAGCTGGGCCGAGCTGCAGTGAAGTTGTGCTTCAGTTTCGACGCTGAACTTTTTTTTCCCGACATTTTAATGTGAAAACTGAAGACGGCGTCGGAGTTTAAAGTGCACCCTGCAGCGTCGAGCTCGGTGTTTGAAGGACTTCAATCAAGACCAAACAGACGCATTTATATAGAAATACACTCAAAATCTGGATTCTGTCATGCTAATGTGAACGGTCCCCCACCCCCCGATCCGAATCGGTTTTGTTCGGACAAGGGGCCACTTTGATGGAGTTTTTATGTGGGACCCGCTAGGATGGACGTGGTAGATGAAACAGAAGCCTTACAGAGATTTTTTGAAGGTAAGAATAACTGATGGTCATATTTACTGTCAAACTTATTGTAAACATTTCTTTATTTATTTCAACAAAAAATAGAGAAATTGTGTTGTCACAACTTTCCTGACTTTTAAAATAATTTTGTTTCATCCAGAAGAAAAAGGGGATTTCTTTGATGGACAGTAAAGTATTTGTGTAAAAATAGTTAAGTTATAGCTTAACAGAACTGCTGCTGGTGGTTTATATGTTTTGTGATCAATCAATCAATCAAACTTTATTTCAGACACAAAAAAGGTCCATAAAAATACACATAAAAAATCCATAAAAACAAATAAAATAAAGTAATAAAAGACAAATAATTCAGTGAGTCACAAATAAATGATGGCGCCAATGATTCCACAATCTTGAGCAAAATGTCACTGCACTAAAAGCATTTTGCAATTATATTATTGCATGACACAGACAATGCATTTATACATAAGATTCCTGAGCACAGCAGCACATGTGGGAACAGCATTATGTACAAACATATGGCTAGCACTGCTCCATCTAGGCACTTTGAGGAGCAGCCTCATGCCATCATTGTATGCCACATAAAGTTTATGCAGGCTACTTTTTTTGTATCTTCGCCACAGATGAGCAGTGTATAGCGAGGTACAAAAAGCTTTAAAAAGAGCTATTTTCACAGAGGATGAACACATACCAAACTTTCTGATCAGAGTATTAGCTTGTGCATATATCATACGATACTGCCTACAGATGTCACGATCATCAGAGAGGTCATCAGATATGCAATGTCCCAAATATTTGATTTCACTGCATATATTGAGGACAGCACCAGATAGAGAGAAGTCAGGGGTTATCAGATGTTTATCGGCCCTACTTCTAGCAATCATAACTTTGCTTTTCTTAGCGTTATACTTGATGTCAAAGTCATAACCATTGGGAACAGAAAAAAAAAACAGAAAAAAAGTTTTCCAACTATTGAACTGGCTACAAGAAAACTTCCCGTTGCAGGAATTCAGGAAGGTTAACTGGGAGCAAAGTGCTGGTGATGGGTAACAGACTGGGTAAAATAAGGATTTGTGAGGGGTGGGATAGGTGGGGCTATAGGTGGAGGAATTCAAGCCAGGATAAATTGTGTTTTAGAAGTTTACTTTAGCCCAAAGGTCCAGAATATCTTCTTATTAAGGTATTTATTTACTACATTTTGTCGCAGGTGTATTATATTTCCATCAACATCTTTACAACTGAGTTTAATATATGTATATGTTTGTGTGTATGTATTTGCACATCTGTCAAATTGTGGCAAGCACTTTTCAGCTGAATTAAAAATTCTGTTATACTTTTCTTTTTTTGGGCAACTTCCATTTTCCGAAAGGTGTGAGGAGCAGTCAGGAGCACATGGAAGACTTAGCACTTTAAATACTGACTCCTGACTTTAAACAACCATCCATGACTGTCGGAGGCTCCTCGGAGCCCTTCTGACAGGAATTTACTGTGTTTACATTCTTTGCTTTGGGAGGAAGAGAGATGTTCTTACTTTATTGGCTTTATTTTAGCCACACTTGCTTGAACTAAAAAATGTCAACTTGTCCATGAGAGGTGCACAGAAGGTGCTCGTTTCCCTCATTTTATCTGCACACTTATCTTAACTTATTCCTTTTAACTTCTCTTATCATGAGCTCAGGATTTGGTGACATGAAGTGATGTCACGAGACATTCCTCTGAAAGAAACATGCTTCTTTAAGACACAGCAGTAAAATGGGTTCCAGCTCTGGACAAAAAGGTGTTCTACTGAAATATGTGTACATTAATATACATTCCTGGCATAGTCCTGGTGGCTGTTAAAACACCATGAGGTGAGGCTGGTGTTTCTCTTCAGGTCTTTGGCCTCTCGCGCCTGCTCTCTCCGACTCCATTAGGGTGACAGTGAGCAGACAGGGTGAGGAGGTGAGATACCGCAGACACGGGGTGGAGAGGTGGAGAAGTGAACCGAGAATTCCTCTCAAAACTTGACCTTCTTTTTTCTGACTCGCTCGGATGACAAATAATCAAGAGTCACAGCGTCTTTCACTGCCGTGTCGTGATTCGATAAAAGAACAAGTTAAAAGACTCTCACGGCGTCTTTCAGCCCTGTAAGATTCATAAACTCTGAGATGGACCCCTGAGGTTGAATGCAGCCATAATTCTTATCAGCTGCATTCTCTGTTGCGTTCAAAACACACAAAAGAGATACTGGTTGAAAATCTATGAAGCAACGGATCCAAGAACTTGTCCTGTCATCAGTTTACATGCAACATCCATGAGGTTCACCATCACAAGTGCCTGATGATTTTTTTTTTTATTATTTAACCTGTATTTCACCAGAAAAATCCCATTGAGATTAAACATCTCTAATGCAAGAGAATCCTGGCCAAGACTGGCAGCAGCACACAGAGATTACAGAACATTCACAACAAAAACAGAAAAAGTTTACTCTGTCATGAACAAATTAATTAAAAGATTCCTCAGTTAAAACATTTAAAGATGATTTCTTCTCCAAATCAGTAAGAACAGCCTTAAAAACATTTAGTGACAACAGCTACTTTAAGTTTATTTATTTCTTCAACTGGTTCCAAGAAGATTGAGAAGACAGCTGAAAAGATTTCTTTAATTCAGTTCAGACTTCAGGCACCGAAAGTAAAAATAAATTCTCATAATGAAGAGAGTATTTCCAGTGGACTTTCTCTTTATAAAGGCCATTAAATACGAAGGAAGTCCTGTGGTCTTATAAATAAAAATATGCCAATGGCGGAGTCTACGAGTGGACAAGGACGTCCATCCAACCCGGTTGTATAAAGTGCAATGATGTATCAAACCTTTAAAACTTGTCATAAATCTTAAAACTCCATGATAAACAGTATCCAGCAAATAAATACATTTAAGAGAAGCATGAATGTATAAAATGTCACCAAAGTCCAGTGCAGACATAAACCAGTTGCTTTCTAGCCTCAAAAGATAGACAGGATCAGTTACTGAAATAAAATCCCTATTTTAAGTTTCTTCACCAGCTGTTGAATGTGGGAAGTAAAAGACAAAGAATAATCTACAGTATTAAAAATCCTAAATATTTAAGCTGTGATACTTTTTAAATTTTCAGACCTTCAGCTGTAATAAGGAAAATTCTTACTTTCAAATCTCCCATTGGAAAACAGCATCACCTTTGATTTATCTCCATTTAAAGCAAGCTTAAGGTGATAAAGATTTGTCTGTAAAACATTAAAAGCTGACTGTAATTGATTAAAAGCACTGTTAGGTGAGAGACCAGAACAATATAAAACTGTATCATCAGCATAAAAATGAAATTTTGCATGAGGCACATTTACATTAAGACTATTTATATATACAGTATAATAAACAAAAGTGGCACCAGCACTGACCCCTGAGGAACACCATTGAGTATTTGAAGAGAAGAAGAAGCTAAACCCCCTGCCTACTTGAACACAGTGAGATCTTGGTCAGATAGTTGTCAAACCAACAAAGAGCTTGTTCTGACAAGCCAATAGAGTGAAGCCTCTGCAAGAAAACCTCATGATTAACTGTATCAAATGCTTTGGAGAAATTGATAAAGCATTTTGATGGTAATCTACATCTGGGTTATTGTTATGAGCTGATGACGGTGACCAGCAGCAGTAAATGTGTTCTTGGTGTCTGTGATTTAAATCACCCTCAGATGAAGAGCTATAGGAGAATTCCTCCTGCTGCTCTCCTCCCACAGTTGTGAGTAATGGATGTGGATTCTGTGGACCATCAACCTGCAGCAAGAGGACAAGGTTCCTCTGATTTACGGCTTTGGGCAGAACGTTGCTGTTGGAGGAGTGCATTGTTTTTGAGCAGCCAGGCTTTTTACGGAGCTGACGAGCCAAAGCCCTGTTGTGCCTCATTTCTCGCTGCAGACTGAGTAACCCTCAGGCAGTGGACGAATAATTTCTCTGATGAGCTTGACTTTTACAAGCTCATTCAGAGAGGTGCGAATTTGGGGACCTTCTTTTGAAGTGGGGTTTTGTGGAAGTGTTCTAAATAACTAATTTCTTACCTGTTGTAGATAACTCTTGAGTGTTTGAAGAAATGCCAAGTTATGATCTAAGTGGATTGCTCCTTCTTGAAATAACTCCAATGTCAAAATGTCACTGTGATTAATAATAATAATAATAATGTCTATTCCTGTCATCTGCGTATGTTTCCCATACACAGACGAAATTCGTCTCTGCATTTAACCCAACCACCTACCAGGTGGTGCAGTGAGCAGCCCGAAAGCGCCCGGGGAGCTGGAGAAATAGGTGTGCACTCATAGACACCCCAAGCTGGGTAGTGGCCGGGGCGCGAACCCGCGATCTTCGGGTCCGTAGTCAAAAACCCTGCCACTATGCAAACATAATTCATTTTATCTTTACACCTTTGTTTATTTTAAATGTTCACTACTGTTACAGCTGGAAGCTCCTAGAAAAACCCTAAGTTGCACCAGAAATGCTAAAGTTGTTGCTGCAGCTACCGTATTTTTCGGAGTATAGGTCGCACCTTTTTATCATTTTTTCATGGCCTGCGACCTATACTCAGGTGCGACCTATATATGGCTTTTTATAAAATAAGCTGATTTGTAATCATTTATTAACAAAAATTAAACTGAGACACACTCTTACAATAATGTCAGCTAACAAATATATTTTTTAGGTGTTTATCCTGCTAAAATTATTCATTTATTAAAGAAAAGTTCAGCTCAGACACATATTTGCTATAATTTTTTATCAAACAATTAATTGTTTTTAAGTGTTAATCTTCTTAAAAGCCTTGCTGTGCGCTCCTGTGGAAGAGACATTTGCAGCAGAGCTAAACACGGTCCACATTTTGACGTAGGTGCGACCTATACTCAGGTGCGACCTATATATGGATTTTTCCAATTCTTTGGCAATAATTGGATGGTGCGACCTATACTCGGGTGCGACCTATACTCCGAAAAATACAGTACTTTTTTTTTTTGTTCAACCTTTATTTATACAGGTTAGTCTCACTGAGTCACAATGACTCATTCACAAGAGACCTGTTTTAACCAAAGAACACATATGAGGTACAGACAACAATAAGCAGCTGTAAAATGCATATAAAATTATAAAACCGGGATGTTCATTGATTTTGAACTTAACAATTGTTTAAAGTCACTTAGATAGATCAATGTTGACAACTTCAGATCTTTTTGCAAGGTGTTCCAGGAGAAGAGTAAGACACTGCAAGTAATGATGTTTTGAGAGCACACGCTGTAGCTGCACTGACAAAGTGACATGTAGGAGGAGATATAGGAAGGCAACAGGCCGAGTGATTTAAAGATGAAAATATACCAGTGAGAGAGTCTGTGTGAAGTTAGTGATGATCAGTTAGCCAGTGAATACAAGGTGCAGTGATGGGTACAGTACCGGTAGTTACAGCCAGTTATGAATCTTAGTGCGACGTGATGGACAGCATCCAACATCTGCAGGGCGCTTGAAGGTGTATTCATATAAATAATGTCACCGTAGTCAATGGCCAGAAGGAAATAGCAGCTACAAGGTGTTTCCTAGCATGCAGCGTTAAACAAGATGTATTTCTGAAAAAGAAACCCAATTTTTATTGCAATTTCTTTACACTGTATCAAGTTTTAGTCAAAAGTCAAAGTCAAAGTCAACTTTATTGTCAGATCTGCAATATGTACTGTACAGGACATACACAGGACCGAAATTGCGTTTCTCTCAGTCCCTCGGTGCAACAGTAAACATCTAAACATTGAAACACTGAAACATATAATAATAGACATAAGCATAAAATAGTAAAACTAACACTGTCCTGAGTTTTTTGCATAGTGGTATAAGAGTATGAAAATTTACACCAACTCTAAAACTAAAACATTAAACATTTAATGAACATAATACTGTCCTGAGTTTTTGCATACTAGTATAAAAAAAGAGTATAAAAAGTATAACTAAAATAAACTAAAGGTTTCTAGCATTGACATTTGCAAAGTGGCAAAGCAGCGTATGAGTTAATGTACACAGTATATGTATGAGGTAGTAGTTGATGTTGTTATAGAGGCAAAAAGTGGCATAAAAGGCTTAAAAGAGAGATGTGCATTGACCCTCTTTGAAAGAATCCACAAACTCATTAGGACCACCATTTGTAGATAAGATAGAAGGAAGGACTGCTGGGACCGACTCCCTGGTTGAAAAATACATCCCTGTGGTTTTTTTCAGCATTTAGCACAAGTTTGAGATGGAACTAATCTGACTGGATGATGTTGAATGTGGGCAGCATGGTGGCGCAACTGGTAGAGCTGCTGCCTCTCAGCGAGCAGGTCCCTGGTTCAAATCTCAGTCCAGGGGCCTTTCTGGGTGGAGTTTGCATGTTAACTCCATGCATGTGTGGGTTTTCTCCGGGTACTCCAGTTTCCTCCCACAGACCAAAAACATGCATGTTAGCCTTGTTGGTTACTCTAAATTGTCCCTAGGTGTGGTGAGAGCATGAATGGTTGTTTGTTTCCATGTGGCCCTGTGATGGACTTGCGACCCATCCAGGGTGTACCCCGCCTCTCACACTGTGATTGCTGGACATGGGCACTGGCGACCCCCGTGACCCAAAATGGAAGAAGCAGGTAAAGATAATGGATGGATGGATGTTGAATGCAGACTGTAAAAGCAACTGTTTTAGCTCGACAGTAAACAACTGTATCATCCACATAGAAATGGATGCATCAGGAATGATCTGACCTACAATATTTATGTAGATTGTAAAGAGAGTGGGTCCTACACTGAGCCTTGTGGTACACCATTGTTGAAAGTTAAATAACTGGAGAAAGTACCATTGTGTTGAACATATTCATTCATTCATTCAACCTTTATTTAGTCAGGTAAATCTTTTGAACCTCATGGGCTCATTTACGAAAGCGACCTGCTAAAACTAAAGAACAATGAACAGCAGTGGTAGAATTTCCTTAAACAATAAACAATAAACAAACAAACAATAAACAATAGAAAACAAAAGAGAGAAAAAAACAAAAGAAAGTTTTTTTTTTTTTTTTAACAAAGTATCAAAAAACTAGCAAAACATTATAAGGTAGACGTATAAAATCAAAGACAGGAACAAATCTGCATTGGTTTTTGCCAGGATTCCAACAGATTCTGAAAACCATTTAGAGAAGTCAAGGTCGAGAGCTTCAGATCTTTTTGTAAGATATTCCATGAAGCAGGAGCGGAGTAGGAGAAGGCCCTTTTTCCAAGTTCAGTCCTCACTGACGGAACACTGCAGGTAATCATGTCCTGAGAGCGCACACTGTAGCTGCACTCACGCAAAGACATGTAGGAGGAGATGTATGAGGGCAGCAGACCAAGAAGTGATTTAAAGATGAAAATGTACCAGTGGAAGAGTCTGCGTGAGGTTAATGATGTCCAGTTAACCAGTGAATACAGGGTGCAGTGGTGGGTACGATACTCACAGCCAGTTATGAATCTTAGTGCACCATGATAGACAACATCCAACATCCAACATCCAATATTGCCATATTGCCTCTGAACTGAGACATTTACAGAAAATTACCTTAAAATTATTTGGAATTGAGCAATAACTGTAAATAAACAGTTTTAAGAAGTGTAATGAAATGTTAAAAACAATGTAAAGCTTTATAAAATAATATTGGGGGAAAAAATCAAAATGCAAGATTGGAAGTTAGAATTGTTTAAATACAGTATACTTTGGTCTTGGCTGTCAGATAGACTGTTAGCTCATCAATGCGGCCAGATTTAACTCTGCTTTTTTGATAGGAAGTCATTCTACAACATGTAAGATATTAACTGTTCATAATTGCACTGCAGAACCCCACCAAAAGATCTCAACTCTCACTTAATTGCATAGTTTATGATACCAGCAACAGCTGATGGCAAAACTATCAAGACTAAAATGTGTGCTGAGTCAGCAGTGAAGTTGTTTTATTCAACATTGCCAACATGTTGCTCTCTTTGCTCCTTCTTTACTCCTGAGTCTTTTGGAGTCTTTTTTTAGTTTTCTTTCATTGTGGAGTGCTCAGCTTCACATTTGCCACCTTTCTCTCTGCCTCCTGGTCCGACACTTTGTTCCTCCTGTAATCTCCCTGAGCCAGGTCCACCGGTGGGACCTGACCAGTGCTTGTGAGCGACTAGGGCTGTGTGTGGCAGCCTGGTACAGCCCTTTCTCATGACTGGGGGAAATAATCCTCCTTAAACCAACTTTGCACACATAAACACAAGCTCTTCAGCACATGGGAATGCACACAATGACATCCATACACGCACATTTGTCACACGGACCTGCAGCTCTCAGGTCTGCAGAACGAAGTCTTGCAGCACCGATCATGGAAACCATGTGAAGGACAGCAGGGGTTGTTCCTTCTTCATCTTTTGTTTCAGGTGTTGTCATCTCAAGAACGTCATCATGCTTTGGCTACGTCCAGGTACTTTATCTGCTCTTCTTGTGTAGATTAGAGCATTTTAGTCTGTACTTGATGGCATTTGGTTATTTTTACTGCTTATCAAAGTGATTTGTAACGTGGTTCATATAGTATTATTTTCACTTTTAACCAAGCAAACAAGTTCAAACCCCCTGGACTTATGTTGTTCTTCTTATCTTTGTGTCAGTGTCATTAATTATCTGCTGTAGAAACAACCAACATGTGTCCCCCCTGCAGCTGTGTCAGCTGAGACGTGTCTGTGGACATTACTGTACATTATTATACTTGTACTTATCTTACCTGTGCTGGGTTGGATGAAACACAAATGAAGAAGTCAATTCCCATTGTGATTATCTGAATATGTAATGGAGAAGAAAGAGCCAGAATAAAATACCTTTGAATACAAAATACATGTTTTGAGATATTTATCAGAACATCCCCCCCACCCAAATTTTTTTTTTAAATAAAATAAGTTATGACTCAGAATTGATGTTTATGTAAATGTTTCTCTGAGTTCATTACAGTGATAATCGTTTGGACCTTGTTCACTCTTTGTTCACTAAAGGTGGTAATTAAAAACACATGCCCACCATTACTTGTTTATGTTTATGTTTATGTTTATTAAATTTGTTCATTTTTTTACAAAAGAAACAATACAAGGCAATCTCATAATGATAGTGTACAAAATGTAAAAAAATGAAAGGTGGCAGAAAGAAGAATAAATCTTATTATATCTGCCCCTTATCTCCAGCAATCAGATTAAACAACAGTAGTCAAACCATGTAAACAATAATAATCTTCAACCAACTTTTTCCAACAATCAGGTTAAACAATAATATTCTTCAACCAACAGTACAAAATGACTAATTCTTTTTAGTTTTCTAACTAATACTAATACAGTACAAAATGACTAACACTTTCTAATTTTCTAACTAATACAATACACATTACGTTATTTCACATATATTTTTTTAACATATTTGTTTTGATCATTTTTTTAAATGTAAACATTGACTTGGCATTTTTAACTACATTCTCCAAGCCATTCCATAATCTAATTCCCTGAATTGAGGTAGAACGTCCCTTCAAACTGGTTCTGAATTGTGGTTTTACAAACAACTCTGTTCCCTTAAGATTATAACAACTTTGTCTTTTAACAAAGTGCATTTGGATATTTAAAGGTAATGCATTATTTTGAGCTCTATACATAACTGATAAAATATTATAGTCTACCAAATCATGGAACTTCAGTAATTTTAGTTGATAAAATAATGTACTTGATGGATGACGGTAATGCTTTCTAGTGATAATTCTTACAGCTCTTTTCTGTAATACAAAAATAGGCTTTGTGATTGTTTTACACGCATTCCCCCAAACATCAATACAATAGATTAAGTGTGGAACAATGATTGTGTTATACAACAACTTAAAGCTACAGTCTGTAGTTCTCTAGTGTAGTCTGTAAGTTGTCTAAAAATATATTTTTAACATATTTCTTCACTCTGTCACTATCTCCTGACAGGCTGATGTTAGACAAAGTAATCTCTGAAAAAAAATATAGTCCCCTTGCTTCTCCAGGTGGTAAATAAGAATTTCTAAAAAGCCACAGTGACCCGCCGTTAACCAGCCAATAAAAACAGAGCTTCTCACTTCTCACGCTCCTAACCCACGCCCCCCCCTGTCCCAGCCCGCAGCGGCCGCGCAGGTTCTCGTTGAAATAATTGCAAAGCGATGCAAAACTGTTTTGTATGTGACACAAATGTATTAAATTCCCCTTCTTCATCCCTGATCTGGACTTTTCTTTTGTTTTTTTGCCAAAAGTCAAGTGATCGCTTCCTCCTCCGCTGAGTCCATGACTGAAATGAGGAAATGAATGAATTTGTCACGAGCGAATTAAACTCGGGTTCAACGTGGCTGCGCGAGGCTCTGCAGATTTCCTGGTGTTCTGGTGTGCTGGACCAGCGCTCCATGTTTTTATTTTATTTTTTAGAACGTTTTATTAACATATAATCACAGAACTTCGCAGCTGCTGACAGGAAATGTAGTGGAGGCGGAGCATTCGGAAGCAGAGCTGAATTTCACCGAGAGCAAGAGGGAGCAGAGCCATATATGGCTCTGAGTGGGGAGGGACCAGAATTCTTTCCCAGATGAAAATGTTCCTAAGTGCTGCGTTCTACCAAAAACTGCAGACTGAACCTTTAAAGGAATATATATCGTCACTTTCATGGCAGAACCACGCTGCTATTTTGAATTGGATTAGCTCCAGAAGATAATAAGTTTTTCATCATACTCAAAATTATTTCCTTAAAGTTTCAGTAAAATCCATCCAGTCGTTCATTCCAAGATGGCGGCGCGTGCAAACGCTTCTCAATGGCTTCTCTCTCTCCCAACAACACGGTGCTTTTGTCTGTCTTGTCCTGCATGCCACAATATGCCGGCACGTCTTCATCATGTCTACGTGTTCAAGAACGCAAGTATAGCCGTGAGTTCCTGCTTGATGTCGGAAAAACCGCTCATCTGGAAATAAACAGCGAACTCGAGGAGAAGCTACGTGCCTGCGGCCTGCTCTGGAAGCCAGCACCGAGCCTCCCTTCATCGCGCCCGCAGTGGAAGCGCCACAAGCGGCGTGACAGGAAGCAGAAGCGGGGTAAGCGCGGAGGTATCAGAGCTAGGCTAGCAGCTAGCCCACACAAGCCGGCTATTCCATCCATGGTTTTGGCTAACGTACGCTCCTTGGACAACAAATTGGATTATATACGCCTGCTACGAACGACACAAAAGACTGTGAGAGACTGTTGTGTGTTTGTATTCACGGAAACGTGGCTTAACAACAACGTTCCGGACCATGCTGTTCAGCTCGAGAGGCTAACATGCTACAGAGCGGGCCGAACCCTCGAGGAAGGTAAGACACGCGGAGGGGGGCTGTGTGTTTACATCAACAACGCATGGTGTCTGAATGCTGCTGTGGTCTACAAACACTGCTCACCTTTAGTGGAGTTTATGACTATTAAATGCAGACCGTTCTATTTACCGAGGGAATTTACAGCTGTTATGATTGTTGCTGTATTCCTCCAAGCTCCAACAGCAAAGTTAGAAGTGAGGCACTGAATGAACTGTATCTGCACATCAGTGAGCAGCAAACAACCCGCCCTGATGCTTTTCTCATCATAGCTGGTGATTTCAACCAAGCAGATTTAAAGAGAGTATTTCCAAAAACATACAGAAACATAAACTTTGCAACAAGAGGAAACAACACACTGGACCAAGTTTACACCACCATGAAAAATGCCTACAGAGCCCTCCCCCTCCCCCACATTGGTGCTTCTGACCATATCTGTGTTATGCTAAAGCCAGCATACAAGCCACTGGGGAAAGTCACAAAACCAGTCCGCAAGCAGATACGAGTGTGGCCAGAGGGGTCTTCAGAGGCAGGACTATTTTGACACCACAGATGTATGTTCAAAGAAGCTGCTACCACAAACAACAACACATGTCTCCAAGAGTACTCAGACACTGTATGTTCATACATCACCAAGTGCATTGAAAACTCACTACTACTCCATCGCTTTCAGTGCCAGCTGATGTGTACTGGATCGTTTGATTTATGATCTGCAATGTTTTTATGTTTTTCGTGTTGTACTTCATTGTATGTGTTGCCTGTTGCGTGTTTGTTTGTCCAGCACTTTGGTGGACTTGTTCCTGTTCAAAGTGCTTTATAAATAAAATGGTATGGTATGGTATGGTATTGATGATGTAACCAACCTCAAGACCATCACTGTTCGAGCTAATCAGAAGCCATGGCTGACAGCAGAGGTTTACAGACTCCTGAAAGCCAGGAATGCTGCCTTCAAAGCGGGAGATCAGGTGGGCCTGAGGGCAGCCAGAAAGAACCTGGCCCGGGGCATCAGAAAGGCCAAGAAGCAGTATTCCAGGAAAATAGCTCACCGTTTCAAGGACAGCAAGGATACACGCAGTCTGTGGCAGGGAATACAGACCATCACAAACTACAAACCATCCCCCCAGACCTGTGACAGCTCAACCTCTACGCTGAATGAACTGAATGAGTTCTTTGCTCGGTTTGAGGCAAGTAACAGCACACCTGCACATAAACTCCCCCCCTCTCCTGATGGCCAGGTGCTGGCGCTGTCCTCAGACAGCGTAAGGCGATCATTCATCAAGATTAACGCCCGGAAGGCCTCTGGTCCTGACAACATACCTGGTCGTGTGCTGAAGGACTGTGCAGGGGAACTCGCAACGGTCTTCACGGACATCTTTAACATCTCACTGAGCCAGGCCATCGTCCCCACCTGTTTCAAAGCCACCACCATCATCCCTGTCCCAAAGAAGGCAACGCCCGCATGCCTCAATGACTATCGCCCAGTAGCACTCACCCCCATCCTGATGAAGTGCTTTGAACGGCTAGTCATGAAAAGCATCACATCTGTCCTCCCTGCCTCCCTGGATCCCTTCCAATTTGCATACCGACCTAATCGCTCAACCGACGATGCCATCTCCTCTGCCCTCCACACAGCTCTCACACATCTGGACACGAAGGACTCTTATGTTAGAATGCTGTTCATCGACTTCAGCTCGGCATTCAACACCATCATCCCCCAACAGCTCATCCTTAAACTGGACAGTCTGGGGCTGAACACCTCAATGTGTAACTGGCTGCTAGACTTCCTGACCGGGAGACCACAGACAGTACGGGTCGGGAGTAACACATCTAGCACCATCACATTGAACACAGGGGCCCCACAAGGATGTGTGCTGAGCCCCCTTCTATTCACCCTGCTAACACACGACTGCACACCATCATACAGCTCCAACCACTTCATCAAGTTTGCGGACGACACAACAGTGGTAGGTCTCATCAGCAACAACGATGAGACGGACTACAGGAACGAGGTGAGCCGCCTGGCCTTGTGGTGCGGACACAACAATCTCACTCTCAACGTGGAGAAGACAAAGGAGATTGTTGTGGACTTCAGGAAGAGGGATGCCCAACATGCCCCTCTGACCATCAACAGCACCGCAGTGGAGAGAGTAGACAGCACCAAGTTCCTGGGAGTGCACGTCTCAGAAGGACCTGTCCTGGAGCAGGAACACTGCATCACTGGCCAAGAAGGCTCACCAGCGTCTCTACTTTCTCCGCAAGCTGAAAAGGGCTGGAGCTTCAACCCCCATCATGAGCACCTTCTACAGAGGTGCCATAGAAAGTGTCCTGACCAGCTGCATCACTGTGTGGTTTGGTGCATGTACTGCATCCTGCCGCAAGAGCCTCCAGCGCATCGTGAGAGCAGCTGAGAAGATCGTCGGCACCTCCTTCCCCTCACTGCAGGACTTACACAGCAACCGCCTCACTCGGAAAGCCCTCTGCATGGCAGGTGATCCCACACACCCACTACACAGCTGCTTCAGCCTGTTGCCATCAGGGAGGAGACTGAGAAGTCTCCAGGCTCGAACCAGCAGACTGAGAGACAGCTCTGTTCATCAGGCAGTCAGGATGCTAAACACTCTGCCTGCTCTGCCTCCCCTCCCATTTGAACTGCCTTAACACAAAAAACTTTCTCACACATTACCACACAACACAAAGATTTTAACACTGGACTCTATGTCATCAAACGGGTTATTCACTAAACTCTCGGTCATGTGCTCATTCAGTTTGCACTACTTCTCATATTTTGCACTAATGTTTGTATTACATTACTGCCTATAGTCATACTACTGCTTACATTCACTGTTTACATTTATTAATACTCTGATGCATGCTCAATAATCCAGGTAGAAAAATCTAAAAAAGCTAGGACCAGACTTAGCTTTTTTAGATTTATTAATACTGTTTACATTTATTACTACTGTTTACATTTATAACTACTGTTTACATTTATTACTACTGTTTACATTTACACTACTTTTATATCTACACTACTGCTGATACATATACAGTATTCTCTGACTAGCCTTATTTAAGGATGCCCAATGTGCCTTATGTGCCTTACTGCATATGCCACTTTGCCTCTATACCAACATCAACTACCTCATACATATACTGTGTACATTAACTCATATGCTGCTTTGCCACTCTTTGCAAATGTCAATGCTAGAACCTTCAGTTTATTTTATAGATATACTTTTTATACTTTTTATACTACTATGCAAAAACTCAGGACAGTATTACACTTTTGTTATTTCATTTAATGCTTCTGTTCATTAAATGTTTAGTGTTTTAGTGTTGGTGTAAATTTTCATACTTTTATACTACCGTATTTTCCGGTGTATAGGTTGCACCTTTTTATGTTTTTTCAAGGCCTGCGACCTATACTCAAGTGCAACCTATATATGGCTTGTTATCACTTTCGGTGAAACAAATTTTTAAATCCAGCTCATTTCACAATTACGTTCATTTATTAAGGAAAAGTTCAGCTCAGACATATATTTGCTATAATTTTTATCAAACAAATAATTGTTTTTAAGTGTTAATCTTCTTAAAAGCCTTGCTGTGCGCTCCTGTGGCAGACATTTGCAGCAGAGCTAAACGTAGGTGCGACCTATACACCAGTGCGACCTATCTAGGGATTTTTCCAATCTATTGGTGATAATTGGACAATGCGACCTATACACAGGTGCGACCTATACACCAGAAAATACTGTACTATGCAAAAACTCAGGACAGTGTTACACTTTTACTATTTTATGCTTATGTTTATTAAATGTTTCAGTGTTTTAGTGTTTAAATGGTTACTGTTGCACCGAGGGACTGAGAGAAACACAATTTCAATCCTTTGTATGTCCTGTACATATTACAGTTCTGACAATAAAGTTGACTTTGACTTTGACTTTGATAAGATATTTTGCTAACAGACCGGCAGAGTAGACTCCAAGTAGTCAATGGCAGGACAAAAGCTCTTTCACAAGTTGTTAGTGCTCAAAGTACAAGTTAGGGATCAGCCTCAGCTACTGCCTTCACAAGTTTTGGGGCAATAGCGGGAATACAGTATTGACCGAGTTGTATCCATCCATCCATCCATCCATCCATTATCTTCCGCTTGTTCTGAAGTCGGGTCGTGGGGCAGCAGCTTGAACAGGGAGGTCCAGACATCTCTCTCCACAGAACCTCTTCCAGCTCTTCTGGGAGGGCTCCAAGGTGTTCCCAGGCCAACTGAGAGATGTACAGTACTGTAGTCCCTCCAGCGTGTCCTGGGTCTTCCCCTGGATCTCCTCCCAGTCAGACGTGCCCAAAGCACCTCCCTAGGAAGGTGCCCAGGGGGCATCCTTACCAGAGGCCTGAACCACCTCAACTGGCTCCTCTTGATGTGGAGGAGCAGCAGTTCTACTCTGAGTCTCGCCTGGATGTCTGAACTTCTCTAAGAGAGAGTCCAGCTGCCCTGTAGAGGAAACTAATTTCAACCGCCTGTATTCACGATCTCATTCTGTACTGGTCACTACCCAGAGTTCATGACCATAGGTGAGGGTAGGAACATAGACCAACCAGTAAACAGAAAGCTTTTTCTTACAGCTCAGCTCTCTCTTCACCACAACAGACCGGTACAGAGTCTGCAATACTGCAGATGCTGCACCATCCATCTGTCAATCTCTCTCTCCATTCTTCCCTCACTGAACAAAACCCTGAGATACTTGGACTCCTCCACTTGAGGCAAAACCTCACCCTCGACCCGAAGAGAGCAATCCACCCTTTTCTGGTTGAGTTGTAGCCATTTTTTCAGGTCAGTTGACTGTGGCAGCCATTTTAAATTGGGCTGGCTCCTAAAACCAATCTGTTATAGATGTACATCCAATCATTACTTTCAACAAGAATTCATTAAAAATATTCATTTGTTCACAAGATATTTTGACATCTGCACAAATTTGAGCAAAAATATTATTTTCCAACTTCATTTTCAGTGACTAAAACTAGCGTATGGACTCTAAAAGAATAAATCAAACATCCTTGAAGTGCTTTTGGACTCTGAGAACATGATGTCCTCAAACCCTCAGTTTGGAAATAAACGGAAAAACTATTGAGGGTTTGTTTCTTCGAGGACATAGAGAAACTGAGTTATAGTACAGTACACTGAAAGTATATTTACAGTAGAGACTCTGATCCATACATCACATCGAATGTGGGTATCTGCTTCAACAGAAAACAAAGAACCGGAGCAACAGACACAACATTATTTATCAAGGTAAAGCTGTGTGTTTTCCTGAATGATATCAGTCAAATCATGTTTAATAAGACCTCACACAGCACGTCCTCTGTGCCACAACTGAGCCATTGAAACGGTGGCATAACACACGCACTCTCGTGCGCACGCAGACGCACACGCTCCACTCGGAACCCTCTAATCTCTCCAAAGGCAACTGTGTATCGACGTCGAACTGACAATCATTTCACTGTTCCTCTGTGAGCACAGCTGGACAGAGAAAAACATGGAGGAACAGGGAAATCTACACATTCAGTTCACAGTTAGGATGATTCAGTGAGTTGGAGTTTACAGCTGCTTGATTTACGGCTCTCCTTATCTTCACCTGAATAGAAATAACAGAAATACAACTCTTTTGTGTGTTTTTCTATTGCTCATCCTCATCAGATAACTGAAAAGGTAAACAGTGTGGCCTTATTAAGCACTGAGAGTTCAGGTTAGAGTTTGCTCTTCGTGAAAGGGTTCTGGACTCATGTCTGAACCAGATCCAGTTTGATAAATAAATAATATATATATATTTTTGGACAGGCCCAGTTTGGTTCAGCTCGCCGCTGCCTGTTGTGGTGAGCTGGAAATTGTGTTACGATATCTAATTTGGACTTTTTAAAGTGGCCTTTGTTTTCACAGTCATTAAAGTTCATATGGACTATCAACTACATGCAAAGTGATGGGAAAAGACAACATTCAGCAAAGACAACAAACATTATTATTATTACATTTTAGTGTTTAATTCAGCAGTGCTCCAAAGGAACAGCTAGATTGAGGCTGCTGCAAATATCATGGTGGCACAGCAAAAACAATACAATAACAGAATTTTAGGTATATCTATATCAGTTCATCCAACATGCTGCTGCCAGAGTCTTAACTGGAGTAGGAGAGATCATATCTCTCCAGTTTTAGCTTCTCTCCGTTGACTCCCTGTCAAATCCAGAATTGAATCCACAATGTTATTTCTAACCTACTTTGTACAAAGCTCTCAACAACCTAGCTCCATCTTATATTACAGATCTTATTGTTCCATGTTTTACTAACAAAACACTTCGCTCTCAAACTGCAGGCTTACTTGTGATCCCTAGAGTTTCCAAAAGCAGAACTGGAGGAAGATCTTTCAGTAATCAGGCTCCTCTCTTGTGGAACCAACTTCCAGTTTCTGTCCGTGAGGCTGACACATTGTCCAGTTTTAAGACTGGACTTAAGACTTTCCTTTTTGACAAATTAGGGTTGACTTGTTCTGCTGTCTTAAGCTTAGACTACTAGAGGACAAATTGACCTCATTTCTTAAAATGAATTGATACAAATAAATAGTTTACATTTGAAGTTATTTATAACTTAACAAGATTCTTGACCTGCCATTGTGTATCTGTTCCTCCTTCCTGTTCCTCTCAAACCCATCCGGTCGAAGCAGATGGCCACTTGTCCTGAGCCTGGTTCTGCTAAAGATTTCTTCCCCATGAGGGAGTTTTTCCTTTCCACTGTCGCCTTCATGCTTGCTCAAGATGAGAGTTCTGTGATGAAGTTAAATTCAAAAAATTTGTTTTGGCTTTGTTTTTACATTAAAGTTGAACTGTGAAGAGCACAACTCATACTGATGGTTTACTCATCTCTTCAATTCATACTCACACAAATGTTTTTCTGTTTTTTATTTTATTTTTATGTACAGTTTTGGCATCTAACTACACTGCATACTTTGTGCCATTTAATTGCCATTCATCATGTGAAGAAGTAAAGTTTTATAGTGGTTTTTGATACTCTTAGTTTTCTCAAAATGTAATTTTTGGAAGTAGAAATTAAAAGAAAATTGTTAATTAAGTGTGTCTTGAATGAATAATACCCCATGTAAAAAATTGTATAAAAATTGTATTAGCACTATTAAAGAACAGGTCTTAAGTATTTATGTTACACAAATATTTCCTTTTCATTAAAGAGACAAATTGAATAAAATTATTTAATAAACATGAGGGTTAGGAGCAGGGTTCTTGAACCCAAAAGGTTTGAGAACCTCTGCTTTAGGCTGACATTTTCCTACTTTTAGTTGACATTTTGCTACTTTTTTTTAATTCATTGTTTTAGCTTTTTGATGCATTTAGATTTAGTCTAAGTTTTGGCTTATTCTGTAAAGGTCAAAGTCATGCACTCATCATTCTTTCTGCATTGTCTGTGAAAATTATGGGCAGAAAATTGAATTTCTCTATAAAACAAGCTTTACTTGAAATATTTCCTATCGCCTGCTATTTTGTCCTGCAGGTCAAAGTTTTGGACTAAAATCTAATGAGATCTCTGTTAGGAAAAACTATTAGCTACTTTCACACTACTTTCTCCAGCTTTGTAACTGTGACTTTCCTTCCCTCCATTGATTACGGTGGCATTCTCTACATGAATGCTCCTACAAGTAGGGATGCACCGATCCACATTTCTCACTTCCGTTCCGATACATAACAACTGAGTATCGACCGATACCGATACTTTTCCGATCCGATATCGGTGTTCAAGCATAGGAGGCTGTAATAATTAAGTTCTTGAAGGGAGAGCACGTATGTTGCACAAAACTCGGACTTGTGTGAGGTAAACCCAAAGAAG
Source organism: Garcialebias charrua (assembly GCA_038048925.1). Classification (NCBI taxonomy): domain Eukaryota; kingdom Metazoa; phylum Chordata; class Actinopteri; order Cyprinodontiformes; family Rivulidae; genus Garcialebias; species Garcialebias charrua. Next base: position 194 of record JBBPBX010020987.1, on the reverse strand, counting down.
ACACTCTGAGCCTCACTACAGTAATTCACAAACAAATGGCATACAAGAAGAGGCAGGTCTCTTCCACAGACGTCCTTCTGACTCATGGTGCAAGGAACACTAGTCTAAAATACTGCTAAGCATTATGGGAAATCATCACATTCTACTCCCCATTTTCTAGTCTTATTTTTAATTCTGGCACTATATGAGTTGTA
>JBBPBX010020986.1:24701-40822 GCA_038048925.1 Garcialebias charrua | reverse complement strand
TATATATATATACAGTATATGAAGGTGCTGTTTTTGTGTGACAACCCAGTGACAAGGATGCTTACAGCGCCAGCACAACGTTATGACATCACACACGCCATTGAGTTTAGATTTGTGAAAATTTACAAATTTGCACTGTCCGAGTGTTGACATTGTGTTGGAGAGAATAAATGTCATGAATAAATTTGGCATTAAACATAATCCAAGTTGAAGTGTTACATCATTTTCAGTCCCCTTTTTGGCATCTGCATTTGGGAACAGGCCAAACTGACAAAGACCATGCAGAATAATGTAGTAGTTTAATTTCACAGCAGAGAAAGCTATGCAGTCTCTGTAAGGAGATCTAGGGAAAAATATTTGTATCGGTTATCGGCCAAATAAGTTTTAACATCCAATATTGTGCATCCTTAAATATAACAGAGCTGTTTTCTGTTGTGTAATGTGTTAACATAGCAGGGAGAAGAAAATTTAAAAAAAGGCAAACTGAACTTGGTTGGGAGCATTGATGAAATATGGAAGTATTGATCAGTTGACATGTTTGAAGCATGAGAATTGTACTGAAGCCAGCACAGGAAAGAGGAGCAGGAGACTGAGTGAAAGAAAAGTGTAGGCTGGCTGGAGCAGGATGGGAAAGAAAGGGGAGGTATTGCATGTGTTTCTACTTTAGTAGGCACGTCAAGCAGGGCTGAAATTAGTTGTGATTTACTGGAATGTGCTGGTTACTGCTTTCTGCCTCTTTAGAACAGAAGGAGGCTGGGGAAGGAGCATATTTTGTTCCTCTTTGCACCTTTTTAGCCCTGGTTATAGGGGGAAATCTAAGACTTGTTTTCTTATAACAAATGCTCTTTGTTCACAACATTATTGTTTTAATGATACATTAACACCAATCTACTTCCTTCTAAATGGTGTTAGCAGTTAAGTAACCAAGAGGGGAAATGTTCACATGCATGATTAAATGTTTGTATTTATGAACTCACCAGGCGTTAACGCTCAGCTTCATTTAAACTCTCAAAGTTAGCATTCTTTTATGTCTTTATGAAGCTGTGCAGACGCCTGACTGTTTTTGTCATAAATCTTAGTCATAGTTGGACTGAATGAATGTCCTCGAGCCAAGAACACCCTAGACTTTTTCTTTTCATGTGTGTGTTTCCCCACCCCCACCCCAAATTTTAGCTGGACCTTTGTGAAAACTCAACAAGTTATACGTACAGTTGCCTGGAGACAGACGTTTCAGCACCCTGCTCTTGGCTTCATTTTGTTGTGAAAGTTTGGAAGGTGATGATTAATGACTGGCTTGTAGCTTGTATCAGGGTGTAATTCTGCTCTTTATTATTGATCCATCATTCTAGTAGAGTAACCACAGCCCCCTTTGGACCATCGTAACCAGCCACGCTTTGGCTGTTTCAGTGTGATACCACAGTCACAGCTGTTATTTATACTTAATTAAACATTTATTAAATGTTGTTTACAAAAGGTCTTAGTTTAAAATTAGTAGTATGTTTTACATTCTGTTCTTTTTAGAAGTTCAACAGCATCTAAGTTTTTTCAATTTGAAATATTTGTTTTGTATGTAAAGTGTCAGTTCAAGTCTTTTGAAGTGAGGTTTTGCAAAAAAGGTTATGAGCAGTCAATATCTTACCTGCTGTAGATAACTATTTGAATGACCACAGTTTTCAAAAATATTTTAAATCTGATAAGGCTGACAAGCTAATAGCTTGTACGAACGAAGCAAAGACCAAAGTAGACTTCTGCTGTCTTTAAACAATTCCAATCGCAATAAAAAAATAATAAAAAAACATTTCGGGCAAACTCTATTTAATACATCTTTACAACCCCATCCATTTAGCGCTAAATTTTTATTTAAAAACAATTTTTTGGTTAATTACAGGGGCAAACTATGGCAGCAACAGTCAGCCTCAGCAAAATATTAGTGAATAACTGTGATAATTATGAATTGGGTGAGTGGTGGCGCAGAGGTTAGAGAAGGCGAGCCTGTGATCGGAAGGTCGCCGGATCGAATCCCCCAGACTGACGACGTCAAAAATGTGGGTGGGAAAGGTGAAGCACCCACATCTGTCTCGACCCTCGCTTTCCCCACTCTGAGCCCTTGAGCAAGGCCCTTAACCCCCATCATCAGCTCCACTGGGCGCCCTAGATGGCAGCTCTGTGCTCCACACAGAGGGCTGTGGTAGCTCAGTGGTCTGTGGTTGGGTCAGGAAGGACATCTGGCCTAAAAAAAAATTAGCAAGTCTTTGTGCGAGTTACAGGTAGTCCCCGACTTACGAGCGAGTTCCGTTCCTGCGAGTTGCTCGTAACACGAAAATTCGTAAGTTGGAACACGAAGCAAGTGTTCTCGTAAGTCCGGATTTTCGCTCGTAAGTTGGAACATTTATGCTAGCGCTACTACGAACACTCGTTTTTCATCAAAAACATTCATATTAGTTCATAAACATGGTCGGAAACGTGTTTCCAAACGGTTAGCTAACACACTTTCATCTAAAAACACAAAAAAGTGCTGTATTTTTTACAAATTTACTTCTCTTTCGCCAGCTCGTAAGTCCGGGACCTCGTATGTAAGAGCGCTCGTAAGTCGGGGACTACCTGTAGTTCGCTGTGGCGACCCCTGAAGAAGGGAGTAGCTGAAAGAAGGAAAAAAACAATGATAACTGTGAATAACTGTGTGAGTAGAGGAGTGAAGGTTGCAAAAGTAACAATTCCAGGTTTTTAAAGAAGGCAACATTTGAAGAAGGGAGTAGCTGAAAGAAGGAAAAAAACAATGATAACTGTGAATAACTGTGTGAGTAGAGGAGTGAAGGTTGCAAAAGTAACAATTCCAGGTTTTTAAAGAAGGCAACATTTCGTTTAACCGAAATGCTGCACTAACTGCAACAGGTATCGTAGGTTGTTGTTTGTAACCTTTCCTCCGAATCTGATTTCACAATATCTGAACTATTCCATGCGTCTGATCACATTACAGCTCATTGACCTCTGTCTGCAGCAGCTCTTCTGCAAACAGCGTCTGACATTAATTGCAAGAAGATATTGGGAATGATCAATACAAGCACTAATAGCATGAATGCACATGCAGTTTAGAGAGGTTCAGACTTTTGGTTTAGATTTTTTTTGAATGCCATTTTGCAGATGCTCAGTCAGACAGGAACTGGTCTGTCCCCACAGTGCATTAAGTCAGCGTGTTGTGGCCTGGGAACAGCTTTAGCCATCGTATTGACTGTCTGGCCTGCAGACTTCTCTCCCCTCAGGTCAATCGAATCATTTTTGTCTGGGTCAGCCATCAGTCCCATGAACTATCCACTGGTTCGCAGAAAACATTCCTGATTGATCATTCTTACCCTGCCCCCTCCTGTGATCATATATCCCCTTTAATTTCAGCTTTGTTGATTGTTTTAGACCTCTGTAGTTTTGTGTTGTTTTGTATGATGTTGTTTACCTGTAGTTTTATTTTCTTCCATTTTTTTGCTCTTTTTTCCCCTCAATGCTACTTTTCATTTTCTCCTTTTTTGTCATCTATTTTAAAAAAAATCTGCCTTTTTTTCTTCTTCTTACCAAATCTACCTCTTTACTCCTTCCTTCGTTTGCCTCACCTCTCCTAAATTTCTCTACCCATTCCTCCAATAACCTGCATTTTGGCATACACATCTTTCCTGCTTGTAGACCATTTGATCACATCATCCGTGACCATTTAACCGTACTCCTGCCTCCTGGCCCAGACGGGAAGCGACGAGTCTCAGCCAGGTCAGTGACAACAGAAACAAGATCCTGAGAAATAAATTGAGCTTGGCTACTTTTGACTTTTCACAAGACTGTAAGCAACTGCATTTGATTTATTTTTCTCAACAAGACAACAAAAATTCAGCTCGAACATTAGATCAAATCCTCCAAAAAGTGCAGAAGAAAAAAAAAAGATGGAAATGGGGAGATTTTTAAAGAAAGTAACCTGTTACCTTATTTTTCGGACTATAAGGCGCGTTAAGTAAAACAAAACAGTCAGATTCAACTCATTCACAATAACACATACAATCGGTTTGAGGTCAGTAAGCTATTAATACATAGGGCACACTGAATTATATGGCTCACTGTCAATTTTTGAGAAAATTACAAGATTTTAAGTGCACCTTATAGTCTGAAAAATATGGTAGGCAACATTAAACATTAATATAGACCAGATTAGCATCTTGTAATTACTCCAAAAATACATTAATGTCTCAATTGATTGGATGGTTACTCATGGCTGAGTTTGTTCAGTTTCTAAGTAACGCCAAGTTGTGAGATGAAATTTCATCATTGGCTCCGTTATTATTTTAATACAGACATCTCCCAAACAGTAATACTGTATAATAATAATAATAATTTGTCACATTTGTCATCTGTGTATGTTTCCCATACTTGACAGACGAAATTGGTCTTCTGCCTTTAACCCAACCACCACCAGGTGGTGCAGCGAGCAGCGTAGTCGCGCTCGGGGAGCTGGAGAATTAGATGTGCACTCATAGACACCCCAAGGTGTGTAGTGGCCGGGGCCGGGGCGCAAACCCGCGTCCTTCGGGTCCCAAGTCAAAAGCCCTGCCACTACACCATCTTGGCTCCAATATGACTGATGGACAACACTCAGTCCTCTGCCGAGCTCAATCCAGAGGCGGTTTCTCCTATGGGCAACATGGACAGCCGCCCAGGGCGGCCTCCAGCAGGGGGGTGGCGAAGAAGCAGAAGAGACGCTGCTCCTTGTTTTTTTTTTTTTGTTTTTTTTAAATATTTTACAACTTTTGTTTTCAACAACATATAACACAGAACACCACTACCGCGCTGCTCCTGGGCCGCCCTTCATTTATTCATGTCCTCAGTTTAATCATTGCAGCAGCTGCGGGGGTGCACCTCCTCCACCTTCAGTTTCATTTTTGTTACGTGCCCGGAGGTGACACGTAAATGCAGTTAGTGGAAAGATGGAAGGGAGCAAACAGCAGCGGTTTTTAAACGAGAGAGATCAAGCAGGTAAGACATGATGTTGAACTTTGCTGCAAAACGCCGTTCAAGTTAATTATCAAGTCAAGGAATTTTGTGGTGTGTGGCATTGTGACATAATATACTGTTATATAATTTAAATAATATTATATGAGTCTGGTGAAGACCTGCTCTATATGAAAAGTGCCCTGAGATGTTAGATGATTCAACCTTTTAATGAAACTGGCCTGAGTCGATCATAAGTATTTGTAAAAAGGGCAGATTTGTGTTGAGTTATGACAATTTTTAAATTTGGGGTTGCTCGCCCAGGGCGCCAAATAGGCTAGGACCGCCCCTGGCTCAATCATTAGGTATGATCAACATTTTATTATTGTCTTACATTTACCTCCACATTGCTAAAAGAAAAGAACAATCCAGCTGAGCCATCATTAAACTAACGTAAATGTAGAGGCTCATTGATTATTTTAAAGAGAAACGTCATTTTTCTTAGTTCTGGTCAATCTATAGCTTATATTCACTCAACAGTCAAGTAAAAAGGACAGATAGTTTCTGTAAATTCAGATTCTCCAAGGTTGCTTGTTGGGTTGAATTGTGGTAAATTTATTGGCAAGGACAGGTTTCATAACTGCAAACATTTTGACCTGAGCAACATCTTTATTTACAATAATAACATTTTAATATTAAAAATTTTAATAAAAAATCGATGCTGTTTTCTCATCTTATACACAAAGTAATAGTCGAGCACAGACATGTTAGTGTACTTCTCCCCATGATATGATAGAGTATGTATATGGATTCATTCAGATTTTTTTTTTATTTTTTTTACTGAATAGTTGGGTTCAAAGATCTCTAATGTTATAAGATTCAGACGATAAACGGTCGGAGGAAGATGAAGAAAAGGAGAGGGCTGTGGGCGCTCGTGGATGCTAGGTAAAAGGATGTTTGCAGCAGCAGTCACTCTGCAGTGTTTCCCTCAAAATGTCTGTCACTGCTTGATGGTTTTTGTATTCACTGTCAGTCTGAGCGATTGGCTGTCTGTGATCATGTTCCACTGAACAACCGCAGACTGCCAATTCAAGCTTAACACCAAAGGTTTCTTTAGGATTAGGGATGTGTCTGGGATGTCTTGGTGTTTAACATGTGTTTGTGTGCATCTTTCTGTACTTCCACTGTCTAAACGATGGAAATAATGTTGCAAAAGTTATTAAAATGTTTGTTTTTTTTACCTGAAAATGCTTTAAACACTTTTAATGTCGAGTTTTTTTTTTGGTTTTGTTTTAATCTGTAGAGAGACACAAAATTAAGAAAATAAATAAATGGATGCCTCAACAAGTACCGGTAGTTTTAACATTTTTACTGTGATAAAGCTCAACAGACAACTAATCGTCTTTGTTTTTGTTTATTTTTTCAATTATATATTTGTTTATTTAGTTGAAATTTGAGTAAAAAAAAACATATTTAAATTCCGAAAGACATCTAGTTCAAGATTTTATTTATTTAATATTTTACTCAATACTCCATTTTAATTTTTTAGTGGGCTGAAAAGTGAAGAAAAAAAAGCCTCAGAGCAAGCATCACTGTGTGAAGAGGGGTTTCAAAACAAGTTTTATTTTATTTACGGTACTTTAATTCTTATTATTTTATGTTTCACTTTTTTTGCTTCCAAACCTCGAGTACCTTATTTTGTGCACACATTTTTCTACTCACATGTTGAAATTAGGAAACAGTTGTCTGCAAACACTTTGCTACCTTTTCAAAGTAATCTCCAGTTTTGCGATGTAGTTTTGTAGAGCGCAGATGCTTAGACGAGCTCGTGCTGATAATTATTAAGACGTGGAGTTGTGCATTCATGCAATTTGAATTTAGACAAGAAAGTTAATTCTCAATAATAATAATAATTCAATTTGAATTTAGCATTAGCTGTCCTTTTCACACATTGAAGTTGCTACTTCAACAACCTATTCAACGTCTGATACTTTAGGAAACAAAGGTTTTTGTTTTTCTTTATTTTCTTTATTCATTTATTTATTTTAATTAATTGGGAAAATTGTTCTTACTATGCTTTTGTAAAATATTATTTTGCATTACAAAGGACATACAGTATACATGTACCTGATATTTACAGTCTCTGCAGTTAAACCAAAGTGTATCCAATTTATTTATTTATTTTTTTTGGAAAGTACTGACAAACGGATTACCTTGACTTTTTTATTTTTGTAAACAAGCTTACATTTACTTGCAGTCTACACACACACAACATGAGTTGACATGTAGGTACAGTATTTGGTCAGTTTGATCTAAAATAAACTGTATGATTGCTGTTGCTAGGTGGGATTGTGCAAGTTAACAAGCCAATGTGAAGGTGACTACCGGTAATCCTTTGGGCCATATGTCCAAGGGTTGGCAGACTTACAGGTAGTATAGCAAAATGACAGCAGCAATGCAGGATAAGAAAACACAGACATTCTGTGCAGCCAAATGTAAGCAGAGTGGGATTTTGACATCATAGTTGATTGATTTGTCGATGATAGTAACTTTGATTACTGTTCATAAATCGTCACCACCTGTCACTGTAATGTTTGTTGATCAGCACTAAGTTGGCTAAAAGAGAACAAGAAAGACATGCACTGCTGCTGCTACATCGCAATGATGCTAACTAAAACCCTGTCTTATTCCAGGAAGCAGCAGCGACCTCAAGGGGGAGGAGGAGGAGGGAAGAACCAGCCTCAGCAGACACAACAGTCACCATCGCACCAGAGGGATCAAACACAACAGTTGTCTCCAAACCAACAAGAGTTAAATTCAACAGAACTGGGAGACAACAAAAACCATAATACTGGTCGACCACCTCGCCTGAACCATGGAGGACACGGGCAGCGCCAAGGAGGACCCCCGCATCATGGATACAGCCAGAACCGGCGTTGGCACCAAAATCAGAAAAGCCAAGGACATGGACAGACAAACACCACTAGTGATAAAGACGTGCCACCAAAAACAACCAAAGACAACGAGACTGAGGGTGTGAAAGTGGGCGATGAGCAAATCAGACCATCTCCAGAATGTAACAATAAGAATCCCAAAACTGACTCCGCACCCAGTACAAATGCTCCCCCAGATCTGAGGGTTAATGAGGAACCTCCCAATCCACCAGAAGGTGGGGGCAAGCTCCAGGCTGAGCTGCCAAAAATCAACCTTCTGCAGTCGTCGAAGGAGAGGTTAAGGAGGAGACTAAAAGACAAGGTACCAAAAGCTGCGTCAGTTTTAAGACAGCCAGATTAGATTTCATTATGGCTCATAAACAACTTTTATAATGCTCACAAAAGCAAACACAGCAAGTTACTACACAGAAGTGCAGACCTACTTGTCTCTCCATGCTAGGTTTAAAGACCGTGTAAAGTGAAATTAGATTTGTGTTTTTAGTTTATCACATGGCATAAATATGTGTTATTAATCACCCATATAAATCTGACTGATTAAAAACATTGTTTTCCTTATAAAATTAAGTGTCAAAAATCATGAAAATACATTATTTTCTCTTAGTCTGGAACTGTGGGGGCGTGTCAGCAGTGGGCGTGGTTTCAGCGCAGTTCTGCAGCTCAGAGAGCAAGTAGGAGGACTCTCTCGCTCAGAGCTGAACTGTGTGGAGGAGGAAGACAGGTTCATCAGTAAACCTGCTCTGTTTGCTCCTTTTTCCAAGAGTTACGCTGTTTTTAGTGCACAAACAACTCTGGTTTTATTTTTAAAGTTGAGGACGCAACTATAATTCATAACTCCGCTGTTATGTGTTTAGAAGATGAGCGGACTCGCGCGGCTGCACCCGGTCCGACCCGACACATCGCATGCGGGGGCTGTGTTGGTGATTAAGATAAAGAGGGCTGTGTTGGTGATTAAGATAAAGAGGGCTGTGTTGGTGATTAAGATAAAGAGTAATCACGTTGATAACTAAGTATGCAATGGACCTGTCGCATTTTCTTAGCAAAAAAGGAGCTTGTGAACTTGTAGGGCACAGGCTTAGCAATAAAAAAAAAGAAAGAAAGAAAAGAAACAGGAAAGGCGGCGGCGGTGTCCGGAGGCTGAGGAGGGAGACGGTCAGTAGCAGGTGCCCTGACCATTAAAACATCCTGGGAAGATGCAGGAACGAGGCATAATTGATTAGCTAGCTAACAATGAACAAAATATCTATGCTATTGCTATCTGATGCTATCTGCGAGTCGCGAGTGAACGGCTCCACCCATGCGAAGAACAATTTATATGACTGGAGCTGCAGGGGGTGGGGGCTATACTAATGAGGACCGCGTGACGAAACGCGGTCCCGTTTAAAACACGCCTAAAAAATCCTGAAACACACATGTCTTTATACACAGTTTCATGTATAACTTCAAAATGAATTGAGCTACAATTTTTAGACTTTTTACTCATTTACAACATTACAATTATCACATTTATAATGTTTATTTAAGAAAATGTTGAAATTCACTTTACACGGTCTTTAATTAATTTGCATGTTTGTTCAGAGTTCACATGGGAGGGGAGCACATTTTCTCACTAAGGAGGTGAAGAACTTTATGAACCCTTAGCAGGTTTTGATGTTTTTACACATTGTGCTCAATTAATGACTGAGTCATCCATCTTTGTTGCTGCCATCAGTTTCCTCTTTCAATTGCTGATGACCTCCAAGAGGGGATTGAACTGACAACACAGGTTTCCCCCAACAGGCAGCAAGCCAGGAATTAATAATTAGAAAGTGAGTGATGCTAGTGAATTTAAAGCATCCAGTCTGGGAGGGTGAAGCCTCTTGACGAGGGTAGTCCCTCATCGCGGGGGTTACGTTCCATCCAGACACCCCGCAATAGTTGAAAATCCACAAAGTAAGGATGTTATATTTATTGTAGTATTTATATAAATATTAAAAATTTATAAACCCTCCCCACACTCTTTCAATGTTCTTATCAATGTTTGCTCTTTCAGAAAGCCTCGGAAAGAGAAAGGAAGGGTCGGTCTTTCTAATATCTGAATGAGCCACACTCAGTCACGCTCTCTTTTTTAAAACTGATTCACTCTTATTTTTCCACCTAAGCATTTTCTCTAATATTCTACATTTGTTCATCTGATCTGTTCATCTCTGCTCGCTGAGCAGTAGTGATGGGGAAAAACAGACCCCATCCCCTGCCCCTCCTTTCTCTTTCTGAGGCTGTCTGTCACAGCAGAGAAAGAGAAAGGAGGGGTGGGGTCTGTCTTTCGCATTGCCTCTTCTGTGACAGACAGCTTCAGAAAGAGAAAGGAGGGGTGGGGTCTGTCTTTCGCATTGCCTCTTCTGTGACAGACAGCTTCAGAAAGAGAAAGGAGGGGCAGGGGGGGTCTGTCATATCAGCCAATTGTGTGTCGTGTACAATCTTACGTTGAAAACCTGCGAAAGAGTGAGTCTGCAAAAGTCGAACCGCAAAGTGTTGAAAGACTACTGTACTGACGTATTTGTAATTTGTGTACTTTTTCCAGAGACTTATTTTCAAAGTTTCTTTGTGTCTTTTACCACATCTTTCACTTCAGGAGGAGGCGCAAGTGAAGGAATCACGGACGGGACCACAGAACTTGGACCGGCTGGTGGACCTTCTCAACAACATGAGGAGCAACAGCAGTGGAGTGGAGCAGCAGCTGGCCTCGTTCATGGAGGAAGCGCAGTGTTCGGCTCGGTCCGAGGAGGCACTGGCTCAGGTAGTCGGCACCATCTACTCCAAAGCCGTTTCGGACCGAAGCTTTGCAGCGACGGCCGCAAAACTCTGTGACAAGATGGCGCTGTTCATGGTGGAGGGAACCAAGTTCAGATCGCTGCTGCTCAACATGCTGCAGGTAAAAGCACCGGTAGAGATCAATAAAGCTGCACATCTTCATCTCTTGCCTAATTTTTTCTTACCAGGTTTGATTTTTAACCTATTTCTTGTTTGAATTAACATAATCTTTGAGAAAACACAAGATGTATTTATGCTTTTACTTGAGTGGGAAACAGATTAAAAACCGTTAAATAAGCCTCAAAGAACTACATGTTAAAACAGTATGACACATTTTAAATCATCTTTTTGGGGGTTTAGTAATAATATAAATATATTATTGTACAACTAACTTTAAAATGTTTTTATCTGCCTTTTTTTTTTTTACAGCTGAAACTTTAGTGCCCCATTCATTTTGTCTGTGTAATCATCTCTAAAGTAAAATAACAAAATAATTTAATAGATCAACAGGAGTACTTGTGCCCTTTTATGTACCGGTACGTAATCTCCTTTGTCATTTCAGCTGTTTGAATTAAAGGACAACACCCACCGTGACAGTAACAATTCACCATATTGGAGAATTACTGTAGTATTTTATGAATTTTATTTTCATTTTTGCATTTGGGCCAGGCGAGGGTTAAAAAAAAAAAAAAAAAAACCCACTCCCGAATGAATCCGGAAACCTGGCCGAAAAGTCCCGAAGGGTCATGCCTTTCGTTACATTGATCTCCACCCAGAAAGCAAGGCAGAAGGTAGGAGTGAGTTTCCATGGAGGTTTATGAGAGTGAGAGTAAAACTGCATATTTCCTGGTGCATTTTTGTGTACAACTGGACCAGTGGTCTGCTTTTATTTATTATTTATTTTATAGACCTTTTTAATAAGATATAACACCGCTGCGACTGTTGCTGGCTGCTCTCCTCTCCTCTGCCCAGAGAGGAGCGAGCCGCGCGGCTTCTCCCTGGCTCCCCGTTCCGCTGCGGGTCAGCTTTGAAGTTCGTGCTGGGGCTCGGTTCTGTCCAGCCTTGTTGCTGGAGCACGGGGAAGCACAGAGAGCACGGGGAAGCCCGCGCGCGATGGTACATCCAGACCGACAGAGCTCCGCGCTGCGGCTGCCTTTCTACTCCCGACCTGTCTGGTCAGGGGAGAGAATAAAAAGGCGATGCGGAAATGAATGAATTTGTCGCGATCAAGCGAATTAAACTAGTATGTCTACGTGGATGCTGCTCAGAATATGACAGACATCAGTGAGCAACCGCTTCTCTTTTTTTTTTCCTCTCTTAGAGCAGCGGTCATGGAAGTTGATGAAGGCTTATTAAAACTCCGCCTGTAACTCCAAGGCGGAATCTTTAGTGATGTGAATGCCCATATTTGGAGAGGGGCAGATCTTCCCGGAGCTTCTGCTAAAATCTGCTATAAATCATGAAATAACACATTTTGCATTATTTCTCTACAATATAAATAAACGCTCCTGTATTATTTTTAAATAAACTAATAAATATTAATGGCGATGCAATTTGAAAACATGGTGGGTCATGGACTTTAAGCTTAGTTTTAGGAGGAAGTACCTCCAGGTGGAGGCCCACTAACTAGGAGATGTATATTTCAGTGGACAAAATGACTAATCCAAACTCCCTGAGGACAAGAAGACCTGCTTCCTCTTTCACCTTCCATCCCTTCACTTTACTGCACGTTCCAGTCTTGCACCCTCGATGAAAACATCCTCTAAGGCGTTGCATACTTTACAGCCGCTCTCTCCTTTGCTCTACCCCCTCCTCGTCCCTCATGAGCTCTCTATTCCCATGTTTCCATGTCTTGTCACCTCCTGTCACCCATTACAGCACGGACCAGTGCATCGCTACTTCTCTCTGCTGTTTCCACGATGTTGTCGTCCCTTCCACTCTTAACTCGTTCGGTCTGTCCTGAGAGTCAAACAATCTGACCAAAGTGGCAGACAGTCCCAAAAGCAGGCAAACAAAACATTTAGTCTTTCTGTTTTTAAATAATTTTTCCTCATCTAGTTCCATTTTTATCCCAAACCCAGCAGTTGATGATCCATGCCTTGGTTTGTTTTGGATCCCCCCTTGTCTACTTTTCATTCATTTCCCCTCGATCACAGCTGTATGGTTCCTTCTCCCCTTTTATTTCCAACCTTAATCTTCACTTCCCAGCCAGCACAGACCTCCTACTTGCCTTTGACATTTTGGCTTTTATGCTATAAAACATTCTTAAATGTCACAAGCAGGTTGATGAAGGCCTTCATTAGTGATGTTGCCATTAGACTCCTGGATCTCAATATGGGGGCAATTAGTTTAGCTCTGCCAGTTAAAAGAAGGTCATTAAGGTTTGTTTGTTTAAACGTTATCACCATTTTACCTGTTAAAGACTTTTGCCTGTGTAGCTCAATAAAGTGGAGTTTGTGGTTTGTTCACTAATGATAATAAGTTTATGGTACTGTTTGGGGATCTGGCAGCAAAATGAGTTTTCTGTTGAACCCATACAAAACTTTATCACCTGTCTGCTCACAAGGAGGTTTATGTGGGAGAATATAAGTTGGTCTGGTTTTCCCAAAGCTTTACTTCTAACTGAGGAGTACATTTGAGAACAGTATTAGAAGCAGCTGCAGTGACTGTTAATAAAGTTTCATTTTAAGCAGAAGAATAACATCTGAATGAGGGCGCATTAAACATTTACCCATATTAACCCCGATACATTCCCAGCACAGTCAAAGTTCACCTTCTGCACTCTGAAACTAAACCAACATACACCAATCTTTTTCTGGCACATAAAAGACAAATTATTTAATGTCAAATTTCCTTTGCTTTTTTGAGTTTGAAGTACCTTTAAGTGTTAGGTTAATATGTGTGCAGCCTACCTAAACTCCCATTAGAGAGATCACAAAGATGTTAACAGTGATTAATGGCCCAGAAAGGAAAGATAATGTTTTAATTTATGCACATTTAAACACCCGCTGGCCACTTATACAAAGTATAACACATTCACATTTCTGTGCATGTGCAGTAAAGGTTCTGTGTTTTCATCAAACTACTGGTAAATATTCCTCTCTTTCTGTGTTTCCCCATCGTAAACAGAGGGACTTCTCCCGCCGAGAGGAGCTCCAGCAGTCCGATGTGGAGCAGTGGTTGGGTTTCATCACCTTCTTATGTGAGGTGTTTGGTACCATGAGGAGCAGCTCCGGTGACCCGTTCAGGGTGCTGGTGTGTCCCATCTACACTTGTTTACGAGAGGTCAGTATCCTGACGCACAAACCGCTTTTGTTCAAGCCAATCAATCAGCTTGCTTGTTCCAGTAAGATGAAAACATTCAGCAGTTTGGTTATCTTGTCTTTGCAATCTGGTTTCCTGTTTTTTTTTTAACCACATGTAGTCTAGACTGATGACACCACAACGACATAGTCAGGCCACCAGCAGTTCTAGGAAAATGTGTGACCCCAGGTTCAGTTCTCATTAACTCTCTCACACACTCGCACTATGGAAGCCATGCATGGTAACCGCAGCAGACACACCACAATACAGAATTGGTTAACGACAGCTGAAAATTTGAAAGGGGAAGCAAGCGGGAAGGAGGAAATGCAGGAGACAGTGGTTTGTCTGACGGCTAGTGCAGAAGCAGTTTACTCACTGCGTAACAGGTGGAGGAGAAAGGGATTAAGATCAAATCTGTGAGTGAAAAACTGTTATTAATGTGTCATTTGAGTGAAATGAAGACGTAAATATGACAGGTGTGGAGGCATGTATTAGTCAGTTTTACCACCCATGTTCACGCCTCCGCCAGTCTGGCACTGAACACAAACCCGGCGTCTCGTTAACAACAATGGCACCCAGCCACTGCCTTCCACACCCTGTCTGAGGGTATGCCCTAGGCATTATCTCAGCTTGTTAAGACCATGGAAGGTGTGCCACAACCAGGCAGAAATACACACAAACCCTTTCCAGCGGCAGCAGCGTCATATCTTCCTCAGAAATCCTTCAGGCAAGAATGTGTATCATAATGTTTAAAATATTGTTCTGGAAGCCTCAATGCTTGTTGATCATTTGTTTCCAAGAACTATAATCCTCATCTTTTAGTTTTATGTGGCTGTCAGGGTTCAGCCACGAGCAACGTGCATGTTTACAACACTGACGTCCACCTGCATACGTGTGGTTTATTTTGTAGAAGCTGTCCCTATGTAGCCTGCAGAACAAGATTGTGTAACAGCTGAGTTTCAACATTAACCATCACCTCCCCCCACCCATCCCCAGTTTCATTGTTCAAAATGAAGAAAGTGGATGTGACGGCAGCTCTTAGAACTTCTGAATTTGAAGCTGTTGTCGCACTTTTACAGATGGTCTTTCCCAACATATGTAATATAATTTTTCATTATCCAGATCAGTACAAATGCAGGTGTTTTGAAATAGTAGAACAATACCATCCATGACATTTAGTATAGAAAAGGATTAATAATTGATCATTTATTTCTATAAGCACATTCAAATAAATGTAGCAATATAATAGCACTGATTTAGCACAGAGCCCAATATAATAACCTGGAGGCTAGCACTAGCATGCTAGCTCCAGAAACAAACACACAAACAAACTCACCAGTTACCACTTTTAGAATACACAGTCAGCTGAAGTTGTTTGTTTTTTTGTGTTTTTTTTTTTCCACAAACTGAGACATTTAAAAGTTGAGAGGCATATCAGTCAAAAATGGCAACATAGGCATTAGATAAAGGGCTTTCAATGGCTTAAAGTCTACCTGCAACATAGCCTAGTTGTGAGTGTCACTGCACAATCTGTTCTGGGACCCCTCAAAAAAAATATGTTCCGCGACCAGAAGCATGATCCGTACCATGCGCCGGTACGCTGAGTGCAGGAGAGCTGTGCCCAGAATAGTCCTATATCTTGTAATGAAGAGGAGATAACTGTGCATGTACAACTTTTAACGAGAGTCTATGGGCAAAGATTCTTGCACCCCCCGCAGGGCAGAAATACATCATCAATCAGAAACAAAGTTTTTGAAAGAAACAACTTTACTTATTAATTAAATATTTATGTTACACAACCGTGGTGTAGTGGTAATGGCAGTCGTCTCCCGATCGGAAAGTTGGCTGTTCGACTCCCGGGACCCGCACCATGTGTCGTTGTGTCCTTGGGCAAGACACTTAACCCTGAGTTGCTCCCGGTAGGACTGGAAAGCACCTTGCATGGTAGTCTGCCGCCACCGGTTTATGAATGTGTGTAGCATTCAATATATGTGTAGCACTTTGAGATTTTCAGTAATGAAAAGTGCGTTATAAATTGAATTAATTATTATTATTATTATTATTATTATTATTATATATAATATATATATATATATATATATATATATATTAATA
>JBBPBX010020986.1:0-21866 GCA_038048925.1 Garcialebias charrua | reverse complement strand
TTGTTATGTACAATAGTTGACTGTTAACCTTCTTACAAGGTTAGGTTTTTGTGTGCACTATATCAGTTAATTTTGGATTAAACTACTGTTTCTATCTAAATGTCACTTTTGTCATTATCAAGTTTTTAAAGATCGTTTCCTGTCTATTTCATTATTTGTTTTCATTTACTGTATTTTATTAAAAGTTCTCAAGGTGCTTCATTTGTGAATCAGTAAAGTCTTTGTCAAAAGAAATGTCAAGCTCCAGGTGCTCAGTTGGTGTCCAGATAAACATCTTGCAGCTCAAAAGTCCAAAGCAACATCATTGTTAGCTGGACCTGGAGATGTGGATTTTTAATGCTTAGACTGGGCTTTATGTTTGTTTAAATAAAGTGTCCCACCTCTCTTAACATAACAGGACCAACCTTGTTACTGTGAAGATACTAGTAAGCTTCAGAGCTTTTCAGATTGCTCATCGCTTCGCCATCTGAAGCAACTGTCAAAGTAGCTAAGTATGCTAGTAGCTAAATATGCTAGTGTACGTTATTTTCGGCCACTTCTTCAAGTCGTCCTCCCACCCCTCAACAGCTGTAGGTAGCGGTAAAACAATATCTCTACATTTGAGTTGTGATAGTTTGTGTTCCCACATATTTTATGACCTAAAACCTCTGACGAAAACCGGTTAGCGCGTTGCTAGCGTGTAACAAAAGTGCCGGTTCTGACTTTCAGCGGAAGTCGTTCACATAATTCGCGCAAGGCATCATGGGGCGTAGGAATAAGGTGGATAGTCCGGAAAATACGGTAGGTAAAAGTGGCTATTAATGAAACACTTGGCTTGCCATATAAAACCACTTTTGTCTTGACCCGGAACTCCTGGAGCAAACATCAAATCAGTGTTGCGCAGCTGAAATGCAGCTGATTTGACCATCAAAGTGCATTTATTAAGGAAAAGTTCAACTGAGACACACCTTTGAAATAATTTTGAGCAAACAAATAATTGTTTTTAGGTGTTAATCTTGTTAAATTCTTGTTAAAGTCCTTCCGTGCATGTTCCCGCGGCCACCATTTGGGAGCCAATCAATTTTTGGCACAACACTAGCCCACGTTTCCGGGTGGTCAGCAGTGACACATAACAAACGTGACGCATCAGCGGTGACACACAATACATGCGACCTATATGGCAAATTCACTTATTTATGTTTTGTTTGTTTTTTCACTTTGGCAAATTCACTTATTTATGTTTTGTTTGTTTTTTCACTTTATTAGATATACTGTATTTGGACTGATGCGACTTATATGGCGGTGTGACATGTATGCCAAGTACACTAGATGTTTAGAGGTAGATTTTTATAGATAGATTTTTTACATTTGTTGTTTTATTTGGTTAGTGGTCTGAGCTAATGCAATAGAAATAACGAGATTATTAAAAAAATGTAGCTACAACTGAAGCTAACCCTGAAGTGACACCCGTTGTTGATATGCAACAGCTGGTAAGATGGTTAATCGAATCTCAACTTTGAGTAATCTGTTGCTAGACTATTTACATTTAAAATACTAACTAAATGATAGTAGATTTCAACATGAGTTAAAGTAAATGCATTTGAATAATCAATTGGCAATAAAATAATAGCAGAACTTTAAAATGACCTTTTAAATGCATTTAACTGTTTTAAAAAGACACACGAGGTGCTGAAATTCACCAATGCAGGAAATGTGCTTCTCTGTATACATTACCGGTACTTCTGCAGGCATTTATTTTCTACAAAAACAAAAGGTATGCAAAGCAGTGGATGTACGCTGTGAGGCAACATCAGAAAAGAAAAGGCTACCTCAGCGTCGATGATGACATACTGTAGATCGGTCCATTTTAAAAGCGTCAAACAAAACTTCTTCCTCAGCTCCCTGAGGAACTCATTATAAGCTAATTCAGCTCATCAGATAGTTTTCTTTCTCTGGAAACGCCAAGACTCGAGTTCCCACATCAAATAGCCACTCTGTCACCACGTCTGTCTCGGCATACTGAGGAGCTGACGTCTGTGTGACTGAACGAGAGGTGAAATCCCACCAAGCTCAGAGTTGAAACAAGAGGCCAGCTCAGACTGAATCCAGACCCTCCAACCCAGTTAGATACTCACTTTTCTAGGAAGATTTTAACTTTTTTGTTTGCTTTGTATTATGTATGTTTGCTTTTTCTTGTCAAACTACGTTAGTCCAGTTGTTGACCTTCTGATTGCATGAAACAATCCTTTAGTGCAATACTTACCGACATACTTTATTTATGAACCATTTGAGAATCTGTAATAAGCGCTTTGTTTTTGATCTTTTGTACTTGCGTAGAAAACATGCAGGCATAGTAAAAATGTTTGTTTCCACCTAACGTATTTTCCGCCATACACGTCGCACCGCTGTATAAGTCGCATCAGTCCAAAATGTCTTAATAAAGTGAACAAAACTTAAGTAAGTTGCTGACCACTGGAAACTTGGGCCGGTGTCGTGCCAAAAATCAATTGGCTGCCAAAATGGCCGCCGCGGGAGCATGCACGGGAGGACTTTAACAAGAATTTAACAAGATTAACACTTAAAACAATGATTTGTTTGCTCAAAATATAGCAAATGGGTGTCTCAGTTTAACTTTACCTTAAGAAATGCACGTTGACGGTCAAATCAGCTGCATTTCAAAAAATTGATTTGTGGCTGCTGAAGCACACAGGAACAACTTTCTACGAAATTTAACAAGATAACCACCTAAAAATAATTACTTGTTTGCTCTGTATTGTAGCAAAGATGTGTCTCAGTTGATCTTTTATTTAATAAATATACTTTAATGATCAAATCAGCTGAATGTCACCTGGGCAGCGCAGCGAAATGCAGCTGATTTGACGTTTGCTCCAGGAGTTCTGGAGCGAGACGAAGGCGGCTTACTAAGGCAAGCCAAGTGTCTCATTAATAACCACTTTTACCTATTAATGAGACACTTGGCTTGCCATATTACTTGAGGGCCCTCTAGTGGCTGAAAATGGTAGTGTTCAATATTTTCCACGTCAGAATTAATGAAATCATCAGATCTCAGCCAAAAATAGGGATATAAATATGGGGAATAAACGTGTATTAGTCACTTCGATGTATAAGTCACAGGACTTGAAAATGTATGCAAAAAGGTGCCACTTATATGCTGGAAAATACAGTATGATAGAGCATCTATTTGTGTTTTTATAACTTTCTTTATGCCTTTGTGAGCTAGTTTTTTTTTTTTCTTTTTGAAATTTGGAGTTGAGCTGACGATGCGCAGCAAGTTTTGAGACGTTGCTGTGAATTTAAAGTTTTTAGAACATCAGTGAAATTGAACTGCAAAGTTGTGAGCTCATTCTGAGGATTTATCATTTGACTGTAAAATTACTAAAATAAATCCCTGCGTTCATCTAATGTTGATTGCACACATATTTACTTGTTGATTTTGTTTATTTTTCTGTAAACAAATTTCTTCTAACCAGCTGTTTTTCTCAATATTTCTAATTTTCAGCACTTTCGTGTTTTTCAAAGTGCCTCTTTGTTACCAGAGGAGTGTTGGATTATAAAAAACAACAACAATTTAGTCACTTTAATTTCTGCAGGTTCATAGTTTGCAATAATAATCTCTCCTTTCCTGGTCACTGTCACGTTCTGTGTTGTTTCACATTGCTCGTTGTACGTGTTTGGTGCCAGGGTTGGGGGGAGGCCAGCGAGTGTGTTTACCGGCTCTACTGTTTGACTTTAGCTACAGTGTGTTTACAGTGCGTCTGTGCGCACACGTGTTTATGTACAGCGCACATAAAGCGAGCCTTGATGGAGCCGGTTCGTCAGCCTGAAAGGATGCTCTGTTGTCTTTAAGACTTAAAATGTTAATGCATATAAATGTTTACAGCTGAGATCAGGTCTTCTTTCTCTTCTCTTGTGAGGTGATTAATGATCTCAAACATTTCCCATTTGGTCTAAATCCCACTATACGGTACTTGTAGTGTATTTATTCTGCGTCCTCTTACGTTTTTGGTTGTGTTTACTCACTCGGCTTTTCTCGGTCGTGCCGCTACACGCTGCTACATTTAGATTTTTCCGGTTGAAGTTTAGTTTGTGTGGCCTCTTGCTCTCCTTGTATAGTCATCAAGTGTTTGTTGTTTTTCCTTGTAGCTGCTCGAGTCAACAGATGTCAAGGAAGACGCAGTCCTTTGTTGCTCCATGGAGGTACAGACCACACACAAACGTACACACACACAACTTAAAGGTCTTAACCCTCAAGCAGCCCTTTGAGCAATGCTTTGAATTTGTACAAATGTCCTCAAAAAGACAAAACTCTTCATAAAACACTGTTCAAGTAGTTAAAAACAGGATATAAACAGAAGGTAAATTAGATTATTTGTGTCTTGTATATTTCAGCACGACAGATATTTTTTCTAAATGTTTATTTTACATCAGAGTATAGGAGTGAGTGTACCCTACCTAACTCACTAAAACAAAATGGTTATCACCTGTAGAAGCACATTCACAGGAAGCAACAAATTAAAATAAACTGGATTTCAGCCTCAGCAGCAGAGAGGAAGGGAGGCCTTGGGGTATCAGCACAGAAAGAGCAAAGGTAGTTTGAGCTCTGAATTACAAACAGTTCCTAGAAGTTACAAACACATCTACATGACCAGAGGGTGTGTGAATGTGTGCTGTCTGAGAGGATCCACAATAACAAGGTGCCAGACGGTGACTCTGGCACCTCGTAAAGGACACATGCCATGTTTTCTGGCGTTTAAGTCGCAGGGTTTTTTTTGCATGGATTTGTCAGTCCAACAACTTATACGCTGAAGCGACTTTTACGCATTTTTTCCTTATTCATTACATTGTTTACTAACGCTTTCAATTTCTAAGAAATACAACAGCGAGCCCTCCCATGCACGCTTGCTTCACTCAGCTGGTGCAGGCAGAGGAACGCTGGAGAGCTAGCGGCTACGGCCATGATTTATGTATGTATGTATGTACCGTATTTGTCGGTCTATAACACGCAGTTTTTTTGCTCATTTGAATGTCCTGCGTGTTATATGCCGAAGCGTGTTATTTATGGATTTTTTTTTTTCCACATATTTTTAGACCCATTTTTGGCTCTGATATAGCTGTTTTTCATTTTGGGCAAAAAATGGTGCAGTACCACTTCTGTCCGCTAGGGAGACACTTCCAGACCGTTTCTAGCTCATGTGTCTGAAAAAAGCCTCCTCTGGTTGGACTGACTCTGTCTCTGCCCGCCTCCTGCTCTGGGTGTAGCTGCTATTAGCTGTGAGGTTAGCTGTATTTTTTTGGCAAGATAACTCATAAACCACACCGCGGATTTTCTTGAAACTTACAGAGCATAATTATTTGGTGGTCATTTACAAGCTGTTAGCTGCAGAAGATATTAGCTGTTAGCACTTAGCTAACGTGAACAGATACCTACTGTTTAGATAAACAGCTCTTAAACCACTCAGATATTTTTTAGGCTTACATAGTGTAATTATATGGGTTTAATTTACAAGCTGTGACCTGTATAAGACATTTGAGATCAAATTCGATTTATTTATCATTTATTTTAGTAGCGCACGAGACGTGTTTTGGAAGAAGTCAAACCGAAACAATTTAAATCTAGCAGATTAGACCATTTCGTGAATTGATTAAGGAACTGTTAAGCTCAGGAACCCTTGTGCTATAATGTCAGCTAAGAAATATATTTTTTCTCGCAAAGAAATAATTGTTTTTACCGTGTTTTCTTGTGAAGTCCTTCGTGCTGGCTCGCTTCTGTGGCAGCCATTTTAAGCAGGGCAAATGAGGCGCTGACGCGTCGTGTAGCGGTGACGCATAATAGATGCGCGTTATACGCCGAAGCGCGTTATTTATGGATTTTTCCAATTTATTGGCAATAATTGGACAAAGCGTGTTATATGCGTGTTATAATCCGACGAATACGGTATGTATGGATGGATGGATGGATGGAGCCACACAGCCCAGGCGAAATGAAGGTGTTGTGACCATTTAATAAACATGACAGGTCAGCGGTGACTCATAATAAATGCAACTTATATGTTTTTTCCTCTTCGTGGTGCTTTTAAAAAACAACTGATGTGACTTATACTCCAGAAAATACGGTATTTATCTGTCTTTTTGTTGTTGTCTGTAGTTGCAAAGCGCAGGGGGTCTCCTGGAGGAGCAGCTTCCCGAGATGATGATGGAGCTTTTAGCAGCTGTCAGAGACAAGATGTTGTGTCCAGCCGAGTCCCAGCTGACCCGCTCGCTGCTCATGGAGGTCATCGAGCTGCACGCACACCGCTGGAGCCCCCTGGAGGCTCTCACCACCCAATACTACAACCGGACCATACAAAAGCTCACCACAACTGCCTAGTTCCCACAGAAGGAAGACGAGACACCCCCCACCACACACACACACACACACCCTTTCTGATGCCCCAACTCTCATTGTGAACATTGCAGAACGTCTCGCCTGCATAAACGGATGCTGCTGGAGGTAAACGCTCAGACCAGTAGGATGATCAGAGCTGCGTGTGATGGATTTGAGCATTCGCTTCCATTTGACCAGTAGGGGTGTCCTCAGCCACTCACAAGCTGGGAGCTGGGAAAAAAAACATGGGGGGGGGGGAAGCAGAGATCTGAACTCAAAGCTAAATGGAGGAGGAGAGGGAAAAGGGGGTGGAGGTCAGGGTGGTTCAGTCTCTTCATTGTGCTCATTTGCCAAAGCACCCTCCTGTCTTTCTGTGTCTCCCCCTCCCCCACTGTCTCACCATCAGCCCCTGGGGTCTGTGTGGCTGATAAAAGAGAAGCGGAGGAGGCGGTGGGGAGTAGACACGATGCTGTCTGTCTGGGCCGTCTGCCCCGGCGGGCCAGGAACCAGGTCAAAGGGCCTCAAGGTGGCGCTCCCCATCCCCTCCCTGCCTTTGTATTCACCCTCACCCCCCCTCCACCTCTGCAGGAACCCCCTTTGAGCCTGCTGGGCTGTACTGGCTGGATTGGGGTGGCAGATGGCCGCCTGAGCCCCTGTGGCTCTGACACACCCCACCTTTCTGCTCCCCCCCCAATATGAAGCCACAGAAATATTGCAGTGGTGGTGGGGGTTAAGGGGTCCGCATTAGAAAATTAAAGCAGTGCTGTCTGATGATTCCTTTGTTTTCATCTTGCAGGGGAATGTGTGTGTTGTGCAGCATGCTCATGCATTTTTAACCACATCTTTGATGTTCTGATTCATTTGTAATCACTGATTGTTTTTATCACTGACGTCTGATTTGAAGTCTCGTCTTTTTGGTAAGATGTATGATTCATTATAGCAGTAGGCTATATTGCACAGCTTTTGATTTGGTTTGCACTGCACTGATGCTGTTTGGTTTATATTTTGAACAAAGAGACAAAAAGCAGTTCTTGTGGTTTCTTATTAAACCTCAGTAACAGGAAATGGGCGTAAGGGACGTTAGGGGGTTCTCATTGACTAGTGGCCTTGTCAGATATCCTTTTTTTTTTTGTTGGACTTGTTTCTGGTTGATCAGGTTTGTGGCAGCAGAGATGAAGCTGTTAGACTTGATGTAATTATTTTGCAGAATGAAAAAAGAAACACTACAGAAGATGAATGATGGCACAAACAGGAAGTCATTTCTTTGCTGTGGACATTTTTGCAAGTTTCATATGAACTGTATTTGATTTTTCTTTGTTTTTCAAAGAACTATTGATCTGTGTATTTAAAAATGACAAATCTTGCTGTTTGACCTCTTATAATTTTATTATAAGTGACTATTGTTCCAGCGAATGTTTGTTCTTTGTTAAAGCCAAACATGTACCCTGTGATAACGGGCTTTTATATAATCTGCATCCAGTTTATGAAGTATTTACCAATTCTTAGAGGCAAATGGTGCAACCGTGCTGTTACACACAGAAAGAGTGGCCGGGCGGCTGGAAACTGGCCTTTTTCATACATTTCTATCAGGAATTATCTCTTTACTTGGGAGTAGTCGCATGCATTCATGCACATATGCATGTGCAGACATATAATTATTATTTTTGTATTGTTTTGGTGTCTTGCATCAAGAATTAAAAATCATGTGTGGTAGAAGCACACACTAGAAGATTGGTGAGGTTGTATGGGTGAATTAAAGCTCAAATGTTTTTTGTTTTGTTTTGCAGGAGCAATTTAATCATCTGTATGTAAATGTATCTGCCTAGGAAGAGATTTGATGAATAGATGTTTTTGTTTTCTTTGTTTTTAGGTCTATTTAAAATAATTAACTCAATTATACTATAATTGTGTCCTTTGAGTTTTTAAGACAACCTAAATGGTAAAATCTTAAAAGTGTGCGAGTTTGGGATTAGTTTTGTTTTACTTTGTGAAAAGAAAAGCCCATGAATCTGCCAACAGTAGCTTTGTGTCCCAGCTCACTGAGGCAGGTGGGAATAGACCCTTCCACCACCTCATCCCCAGGGTCACATGACTCACCCACTGCCTGCACGAGACCTCCCTTTCTTTGCATATTCTCATGAATATTAAAAAAATAAGGTGCCAATCAGAATGCAGACAGTGAGTTCTTGTTTTCGTTTTTAAAGCAACTCCAAAGTAAAATGAGAAAAGAAGAAGAAGAAAACAAAACAGTGAGCGGAACCAAGTTTGTTGCGTTTGCTCCATCATCAGTCAAACAGAAGCCAGTGTGGACTGGACACAAAGGAGCACAGCAGAGGACGCGTGGGGCGTTACCACAGAGACAGCGTAACTAATGGTGGCGCCGCAGTTGGTCATTAAGTGAACAATTCAGCCATGTGGCACACTGGAACTCCTCATTTGCATGCCTCCTTTATGCGGTCACACATTGAGCAGGCCACACTTCAGAGTTTTAACCACACCATGTGTGTCTGCACTGATACAGCACATCGAACTTGGCTAGTAATTTGCCTTTGGTAGCACTCAACACATGCCTAGGGCTCCAGGACTGTGGGCGTCTCAGTGGGAGCTCCTTGAAGCTGGGGCTGCCATTCCACTGAAACCCCCTCCAATTTAAAGTAAAAACTTCAGGGTGTCCCTCAACCATCATAGGCCTAACTATCCAATTAAATGGTAAATGGAGCTTATTTATATAGCGCCTTCCAGCCCCCTCTGAGGAGCCCCAAAGCGCTTTACAATACGAGCCATCTACCCATTCATACACACATTCATACACCGTTAGTGGTAGCCTGCCTTGTAGGGCGCTATCCAGACCTACCGGGAGCAACTCGGGGTTAAGTGTCTTGCCCAGGGACACAACGACACATGGTGGGCGGATGCGGGACTCGAACCTCCGACCTTCCGATTGGGGGTCGACTGCCATTACCACTGTGCCACGGCCGCCCGTGAAATTAAACTGAATGAAGCTCCAATAAAACTATAAAGAGTTGATTAATAACTTGAAAAATTGCATTTCCTGTGAAAATGCAGTGTGAATGCTCATTGCTAAAGAACTTGCAAAAAAACAAAACAAAGCTAAAAACATGTTGAAATGGAAGAACAAGCAGAAGAAAGCAGAAAGGATACACAAGGAAAATCTACTGTTGCTGTTGTCATCATTCTTTATTTGTAGACATGTCTCTCTTGTAAATGAGTCCTCAAGGCTCAATGAGATTAACCTGCCTGAATAAAGGTTGAATGAAATTTGGTTTAAATAAGCAGAAATTGGCACAAAATTTGGGAAATTGGCACCAAAAAAAAAGGCTGAAATCAGCAAATAAATAGCTGAAAAGACAGAAAGAATTTGGTGAAAAAGTTAATTTTAGCACAAAAACAGCTAAATAGTAGCTGAAATAGCAGAAAAATATGAAACTAGCAGAAGTAATCTGAAAGGATCATAACAAACCAAAATGGGCAGAAATAGTTTATTTAGACTGAAAGTAGCAGAAATTACCACAAAAAATTTGAATTTATCTGAAAGTAGCTTAATAATTCTAAAACGGTAGCTGAAAAAGTTGAACAAGCTTAAATTAAAGGAGCTGTATGTAACTTTTCTAACAATATATTTTTAACATATTTCTTCACTCTGTCACTACCTCCTGAGATACTGATTTTAGACAAGTAATCTCTGAAAAAAACTATTGTCCCCTTGCTTCTCTAAAAGCATTTCTAAAAAGCCACAGTGACACGCCGTTAACCAGCCAATAAAAAAAGAGTTTGTAACCAGCCAATAAAAACAGCTTGAATTTGAATCAGCCGATAAAAACAGATCTTGAATTTGAATTTCAGCAGAGCAAGGGTAACAGAGCCATATATGGCTCTGAGGGGGAGGGACCAGAAACGTGTCTCTGTTCAAACAGAGCCATATAAAGTGAGAGTTGCGACACTTCCATAGACTTCCGTTGTAAGAATGGAATGCGGAAGTCACGTGGGTCATGGAGGGGGCGATTCGTTCCATGGCTGTTTTACAGTCTGACTCTGCCTGCAATAGCGCTCCGTCGCCACCAGAGGGCGCAGCTCCACAAGGTTTCCATAGCCGTTGTTTGGAACGATTGACCGCCTATCGGCGACTTCAAAGAGTGTCAGAACTCTCTCTATATATGGCTCTGTGTTCAAAATTTTCCTAAGTTCCAGCGTGTTCCAGAAATTACATACTGAACCTTTAACAGAAGAAAGCAGAAAGAACACATTTGCAGAATTGAGTACAAAAAAGTGAAAATGTTCTGAAATTAGCAAAAACAGCTAAAAAAGCAGAAAGAAGCATAAATTAGCAGAAGGAAGTGGAAAGAGCACATTTTTGCAGAATTAGGCTGAAAAGTTTAAATCGTTGCAAAATGTAGAATTAGCTAAAAATAGCATAAGAAAAATTAAATGGTAGCTGAAATAGTTGAGCTGAAAGGAGCATAAAAAGCTGAAATTAGCAAAAGAAGTTAGAAGAAGCGCATAAATGTTGTAGGTAGCAGAAATAATCTGAAAGGAGCACAAAACAGCTGAGTTAGCTGAAAAGAAAGTTTAGATTTGCACAAGTACAGTAAGCTGAAAGAAGCTGAAGCAGAACAAAATGTGAAAGGAGCAGTAAAAGGTTGTAAACACATCTAAAGATCTGAAGGATGTAAAATGAGCTCAGTTCATTTTCTATGAGGAAAAAAGTGGCAGAAAAGGCTAAATATTTCAAAAAGCTAAAGTTGCACCAATACCAAAACTCCTAGTACCCTTCTCCTGAACGAACGCTTTGATTTGTTGAAATAGCACAAAAATTGTGAAACAAGAAAGATGCTGAAAACCATACAGAAGAAAAAAGGATCATAATACTGTAGTGTGACTCAAACATGATGGCAGACTAAACATATACAGTACAGTATATGGTCCTGGTTGCCAGTTGAGGAATACAGGTAGTCCCCTACTTACGAGCGCTCTTACTTACGAGGTTCCGGACTTACGAGCTGGCGAACGAGCAGTAAATTTGTAAAGAACATACAGAAAATACAGCACTTTTAAGTGTTTTTAGATGAAAGTGTGTTAGCTAACCATTCGGAAACAAGTTTCTGAGCATGTTCATGAACTAGTATGAACATTTGTGATGAAAAACGAGTGTTCGTAGCAGCGCTATAGCATAAATTTCCCGACGTACGACCGAAAATCCGGACTTACGAGCGACACGTGTTTCAGGTTCCGACGTACGAGATTTCATGTTACGAGACAGTCGTAGGAATGGAACTCGCTCGTAGGTCGGGGACCACCTGTACTTGCATGTAATGAAGAAAAGTTTTATTTTAGCCTACGGTACGTTGGCAATAAATGACCACAGAGCTGTGGGGGTTAGTTTCTGTAGATAAGATTAACTCATGGTGGACATTTGCCTGCATGAGGAGTAACAAAATAAGAGACAAGAATAATAAAGTGCAGAGTAAAAAAAAAACTGACAACTATTTGGCTCCTTTAAGGGTCTGCATAGCTGAAGTGCAACCAAACACTTGTGATATCAGTTGAATAACAAGCAGTTGTGAAATGTTTTGCACAACATTCTTCAGTTCTGACAGGATTTTTCTTGCCAAAATGGATCTTGAGGATCTTTGCCCAGTTCTTTCTGCACACAGGCTTGTTATTTAAAAAAAAAGACCTGCTTTCCGTGCTGCCACTGGACGAATGAACAAACTCGTTTAGATGTTCTGGGTGACTCCAAACAGTTTTGTCCTCTGTTTAAGCCGAACATAAGCCAGCTGTATGTGTTGGCCTTGATGGAGAAGCAACAACGAGCAGGGAGGACGCTCACATTAGGATAATGGCTCGCACAGACACTCTCTCTCCCACAAACTCCAACACAGGCGCCGGCACATCCTGAATTCAAGCATCGCTTTGCGGATGCTCCTCATGAGCTGTCTGATGGCTAACACACGTCGCATTGTTCCAGGATCTGCAGCTTTTTGCGCTGTGTTTGTGTTTGAACGAGGCACAAGCAAACAGAAAGACGCTTCTTCAAAATGCATTGTGTGTGGTCTGAAAGGGGCAAAGGTCAGATCTGGTGCAAAACAACAGTACTGTACAGTGAAAATACACAGCAGCGTCCCCAGATGTGTTTCGACAGTGCGCTTTTCTGTGGGAGAAATCAATAACTGTGGGTTATGATGTGGTTTTAGTTTGCTCTCTTGACCTTTCCATTTCAGAAGCAGCTTTTTTCTGTAGTTCATACTACTAAACAAACAAAAAAAAAAGATCAGTTTCTCCTATATTTGGATTCACATGCTCCAGCGTCAAATGTAGATTTCTGGATGGCATTTTCATAATTACAGCACATTGTTAGCATTTGCTTTTAACAGTATATTTCCGGACATTAAAGTAAAGGATGGTTGAAAAAGAGAACATTAAAAAAAGACATAATAAAGTCTTATAACGTTTGCATCAACAAACTGGTTTTATGTTTTGAGGGATTTTTGTTGCATTTGCCATTATAAACATTTTTAAATATCACAATTAAACATTGCTAGCTGATATTTAGTTTAAAAAAAATGAAATTAACATCAAACATATACATTTATAAATAAAATACTCAATATTATAATCTGCTCCCATGGATGCTATTTATTATTATGTCAGTTTGGTCCTCCATAGGATGCTCCCTGATTTTTATGGAAGAACTGTGTTTTTGTTTTTATTTTTTTTAAGTGAGTTATCCGGAAGTTGAAACACTTTTCTTCCTCCACGAGCAGTAATACAGGAAGTGATGTCATGCCCTGCTCACTTCCTGTATGAACTGCCTCTGTGACCATTTTAGTCAAGGACCTGCTGAGTCAGCAAATTAACTAAATATATCGGTTTGAACGAGACGCCTGCACGAAGCCGGTCACCTAATTTGTGCCGTCTCTTACTGAGCCAGTGGGTCAAATCAGCATCAAAAAGTTTTGTTAAAATAAAACCAGCTCTTCAGCAATACCTTAATGTAAGCAAGAAGCTCAAAATGAGCTCTGAATCAGGAAGTGTAGCTAAAACCAATGAATGGGTTTGATTCTGAGCCACCTTGATAACATTTATTCAAAGCAGGATATTATATGGTGTAGTGGCAGGGGAATCGGACTTGGGATCCGAAGGACCCAGGTTCGAACCCCGGCCATGGCACACCTTGGGGTGTCTATGAGTGCACATCTGTTTTCCCCAGCTCCCCAGGCGCTGACTACGGCTGCTCACTGCACCACCTGGTGGTGGTTGGGTTAAATGCAGAGACCAATTTTGTCTGTCAAGTATGGGAAACATACACAGATGACAAAAATGTGACATTTATTTATTTATTATTTCCCACACTGAAGCAGTCTCAACGTTTTAATCAAATTAATTTAAATGCAACCTGTTTATTCTGGAGATAAAACAGTAGCTTATGAAAATATCGTCATGTGATTTTATTTTGAAATATGCTGTCAATAGTACAGGTAGTCCCCGATTTACGAGCGAGTTCCGTTACAACGAGGCGCTCGTAAACCGGAAATCTCGTAATTTGGAACGGCCGCCACGCTTCTCGTAAGTCCGGAATTTCGCTCGTAAATTGGAACGGTTTTGCTAGCGCGACTACGAACACTCGTTTTTCATCGAAAAACTGCTTATGAGTGCATAAAAATGATCGGAAACGTGTGTCCACATGTTTAGCTAACGAACTGTGGTGAAAAAACACAGGAAAACTCAGTATTTTTTGCGTTTTTTCCAATAATTCGCCAGCTCGTAAGTCCGGAACCTCGTAGATCAGAGCGCTCGTAAATCGGGGACTACCTGTATATGTTTTGTGCCCTTCTGTGAAAGAATCACACAAAAGAGGCTGCCGGGAGCTGCTATTTTTTGAGGACCGTGCTCCGATCAGAGGTTGCCTCATACGTATAAATTATCTGGAAACACTCGGTGAACTTTGTGTATGTGTCTGCAATCGCTCCCAAAGCGCCACATGCAACGAGCGGAGCTAAGCGGAGCTAAGCGGAGCTAAGCGGGCGGAGGAGGAACGAGCTAACATTAGCCTCGGATTCGGGTGGGCTAATGCTAACAGGTGCAGCAAATGGCGGCGCGCGCATGCGGCTTTCGGTAAGTTATCTTAAGCTAGCACTAGCCATTTCTAAAGTGCAAGAAATGCTAACGTAAACCCTTTGGAGGGCGGAGTTAATGTAAACAGATTTTTGAAGGGCGTGGCCTTCAGAGCTCATTATCATAAACAGCCTGTTCAGAACGAAAGTGAGAAAAGGCAGAACTAGAAAGGGGATATTTTATTATCTAAGAATTATTTTGTGTATTAAATTGAATGAACATGGTCTGGATAGCCCACAGACATATCATAAAAATTTATGAAACCAATATTTGGTCCCCTTTAAGAAAAGAATAAAAAGTTAAAGCCTCACTTTTGGTTATTTCAGGTAAACAAGGAACAAAACAGCTCATTTTAGAACAAGGTTAGACCATTTAGAAAAACAATATTATAACGTGCTGATCTTTTTCCTTGTTGCGGACAACGGACGATGAAGTTCAGCAAATGCAATGTCTGAAAATCGTTCTAATTTACCGTATACATGTACTGTATTTAGGATATTTAAGAGCAGTAACAGCTTTCTTGACTAATGCCTGGTCCCCACTGCACTCCCAGGCAACAGCTCTACCTACTGATGCACCATGCCACCTGTAAAGTTTTTATGACAAATGGATTATGTTTGATGTATCATTGTTTTCCAGCTCATGAAGTGAATTTAATGTCAAATTGTTGCATAATAACTAAGCTCTGCTCTCCCAGTCCAAAAGAATCTACTTAACAGTGTGCACAGTGGTGTACCTGAATGCATCACTGTTGTTGCACATGTGCAGCACTGTTTTTGCTGGAGTTATGTGAACTGTGCACTTGAACGTGCACCACTCACAGGTTTTTTAAAACAGCTGGTCTGTACGTGAGGATGCATGACGTCCTTGTTGCTCAGGGGCCTATGGGTGCTCTTGCAGTGGCCCGGCCTGAAGAGTGAGCTGCACTGTGCTGTTCTCACTTTGTTGCTGCCAGCAGCAGCACACGCTCTGTCAGTGTCAACAGACTGGTCTTTAAAGGACATGACCCACCATGTTTTCAAATTGCATCACCATTAATATTTAGTAGTTAATTAAATAATGAAACAGGAGCGTTTATTTATATTGTAGAGGAATAACGCTAAATGTGTTATTTCATGATTTATAGCAGATTTTAGCCGCAGCTCCGGGAAAATCTGCCCCTCTCCATATATGGGCATTGACGTCACTAGGCGTGTTTCCATCAAGGTTTCTAGGTGCGCATTATGAAGCATCGCATCAGAAAAGCTAAATGGAAACGGCATAATTCGAGTTAACTTCCTCTAAGTCGCTCTAAAGTTTATACGCTCGCTTGAGGTAGTTTTTGGGGAGTCGATTCAGAGCTGAGTCGGCTAAACGACAGATGGAAACAGATTAGCCGACTCAGTTCTGCCGCAGCGAACATTCACGTCACGTGACTGATCAGCTGTTTCCGCTCCGGACAACATGTAACATCGCTAAAACTAGTTGGCATGACAGAATAAATACAACTTGCCCGATAGCAACACATACCTGAAATATTCTCTCCATTTTGCCGAGATGTCTGTTTTCAAACGCTACTTCCTGTTTACTGTGGAAGTGCGTAACGCTGACGTCTGACGTATGGCGCTGACGTGTGACGTAATGACGCTGACGTCTGACGTAGAGACGCTTTGCGTGGCATTGCAGATGCGCTTCAAGCCAGTTTAATGGAAACACTTCTGATCCTCATAATTTTAATTTACATTTTAGCGAAATTTTCTAAAATTCGCTCAAAAATCGAATTTAAATTGGATGGAAACATAGCTACTGAAGTTTCCGCCTTGAATGCATGCGGAGTTATAACAAGCATGCATCAACGTAGATTCATTATTGCAGCGGTGTTATATCTTATTAAAAAGTTGTAAAAAATAAATAAAAACAGAGCGCTGGTCCAGCTGTACCCACAACTGCACCAGGAAATATTTAGAGATTGCGCATCCACTAGTTTAATTAGCTCGCTCGCGACAAATTCATTAATTTCCTCATGAAGCCGGCTGGCTTTTTATTCTCTCCCCCGTGACCTGTCAATCTAAACAGTGACAGGTCGGGGGTACAGAATTAAAATGCAGCCGACAGCTTTAACCGTAGCGTTGTTATATCTTATTAAAAAGTTCTAAAAAATAAATAAAAACAGAGCGCTGGTCCTGAACCCACAACTGCACCAGGAAATATTTAGAGATCGTGCATCCACGACCACGTAGGACACGAGTTTAATTCGCTCGCTCGTGACAAATTCATTAATTTCCTCATGAAGCTGCCAGCATCTGCTTTTTATTCTCTCCCCGTGACAGGTCGGGAGTACAGAATTAAAAGGCGAGCCGACAGCTTTAACCGCAGCGGTGTTATATCTTATTAAAAAGTTCTAAAAAATAAATAAAAACAGAGCGCTGGTCCAGCTGTACCCACAACTGCACCAGGAAATATTTAGAGATCGCGCATCCACGTAGGACATAGTTTAACTGCAGTTTTAACTCTCACTCTCATAAACCTCCATCGCGAACTCACTCCTGCCTTCTGACTGGATCCTTTATTTATGTCATTCCGGACTTCGGCAATCTTCGGCCGGGTTTCCGGATGTTTCCGGGACTCCGTTGTTTTTTTTTTTGTTTTTTTTACACTCGCCTGGCCCAAATGCAAAAATGAAAATAGACATCATATTCTACTACAGTAATTGTCCAATATGGTGAATTGTTACTGTCACGGTGGGTGTTGTCCTTTAAACGGGGAACAAGGGGAGCGAGAAGGTGAAGCAGAGTTTACAAAGACAGAAGAACCGATGGGAAAACAAAAAAACGGTTGCAATGCATGACAGAGTACAAGTACCACGTACTTAGAGCATACCCAGCAAGTACTGATATGTATCTGGCTGATATGTACAGTATGTGGCAAGTATCCAGTTAGTACCAGTTACTTGATAAATACCCTGTATTGTGGATTGATAACACAAAATCCAGTACACAAATTGTATGATCTGACTTCAGGCCAGGTCTCACCTGCCAGCTCCTATTGTTTCTTTCACTTTACACTGGCCTGAGGCCTGTCACTGATGGGCAGCCTGCCGTCCACTCTAAACGGCTGGCTTCCAAAGACATTCAGTGATGTCTTTTCTTCTCTGCCGGAAACAGCTTCTGACAAGACACTAAGATGTTTATTTTTTATTCACGTCATGTTTTGCCCTTGTCTGCTATAAAGCAGGACTTGGAAGTTAACAGTTTGATCATGAAAACACAACCAAAGAAAACCTATTAAAATGAAATGTGGGTAGTAATTGTGGTGAAACTCAATTATGGACCTTTGGTTTTATGCCATTAACATTTGAATTGACTACATGATTTCTAGTGATAAAATTAGCATTTCTTTATCTATTTATTAGTCTTGAATAGATAACTTTTAAAGCATTGTGACATCTGTGTCTCAATTATAATAAATTAGTGCAAAGGAAAGTTCATTGCCAAAAAAGCAGGCATTTATGGTATACCTTTGTCCTCAAGCACCCAATCAGAATCCAGAAAATTGTAACATGGTAACCTAATTAAAAACTGTTGATATAATACCCAATGACCCTCAGTTGTAAAACTAGGAAAGGTGCAGGGGTTAATCATAGCCTGTGAGCAGCTTCATGTAATAGAACCATAACATGATAATTAGCTCAGTTTTAGTCAAACTTATCTGTGTCAATACAAACTAACTATACCAGCGCACTTAATACACCCATTGTATGATCCGATGTAATACACTTGACAAAACATCATCTATTCAAAACTAACNTGTGTCTTTCTTTGTGAATGACAGGCCGGTGTGAGCAAAGCTTCCTCTGAGAACTGTCCTCAATGACGACCACTCAAGCAGTAATCAGTGCGCACACACACACACACACACACACAACATAATTAGAGATGAATAATAGGACGTGGGGAGCATCCATGTATTTTGGATTCATATTTTGCAAACAAAAAATCCAGAGTCTTAAAAAAATACTGTTAAATTGATTATTATTATTATTATTATTATTATTACTATACTACTATTATGTTGTCCTGCTTTCTAATATCTATGGATGTATATTTATAGAAATTTTATGTTTAATTGCTGATTCTGGTATATGTATAGCATCCACAGAGCCTCAAACACACACACACACACACACACACACACAGGGAGCTGGAGGAGGATGGAAGTGTCCGCGGTGAGAAGTCACACCTGACGTCTTTGTTGCCAGACTCCCGCCTAGCGACTGTCAAAGCAGCAACATGCTGTGACAAGCGTGACCTTGTTGCCAGGCAACCCAACTTCTTTGACAGATAGCGGGAAACTTCTGCAGCGAGGGTGAAATTGGAAACAAGAAAGATAAAAGTGTTGGATTCAGACCTTTATGACGAGAGAGAGAGAGAGAGAAAAAACACGAGAAAAGAATCTCTGAAAAATGCATGAAGGTCTGAGGAGCCGCAGCATCAACAGGAGCAGACGTCTGACTGGAGGATGTCTTCATCAAAAAGCTGCCACCTCCTCCTGCCTTTACACACCGATTCTCACTGTGTGCCGGAAGTGCTTTGATTTGTGAAACAGCATGCTGCACAAGGCATGTTCTTAGTATTCTGTGTGTAAACACACATAAAAAGAGCTCGGAGCTGACCAGGCATCACTTGTAGTACAAGGTACCACTCTGTATGAACATGCAGACTCCTCCCATGCCCTCTGGAACTGGTTACACACGCATAACCAGGGTCAATTATACAACTAAATCAAACAAATTATATACATTGTGCTTAAATACGTAGATAATAAGTCTAATGGGGATAATGACCAAACAGCATGCATAAAAACTGAAGCTGACTCAACCAGACTTATTCTTCTTCTTTCAGCTTTTCCCTCTTCAGGGGTCGCCACAGCGAGTCACCCTCCTCCATCTCGCTCTGTCCTCTGCATCCTCTGTCCTCACTCCAACTACCTCCATGTCCTCTCATCCATATGTCTCCTCTTTGTCTTTTTCCTGCGGATGCATTTCTAACATCCTTCTACCAATATACAGGTCCTCGACTTACGACGTTGATCCGTTCCTACACGGCGTCGTAAACCGATTTTTGACGTAAGTCGGAACATACGTACATACTGCACCATATACATGTACAGTACTGTATTACCAAGCACTTAGCCTATCCTAACACAGTACTCTACATAATTATCAAAAACACAGACATACGTTTGGGAACCATAATGAAGGGCAAAAAGAGTTAATGGCCTACTGGGATGCTGGTGACGCCGACCTCCTTAGTCCATCCGCCATATTCCGTATTCCGTTTACGACGTAAAACCGCATTCACAGTACAGTACAGTATTCCTCTGCCACTGCACAGCGTACAGTACAATATTTTCCGCTGCTGCGCCGCTGCGTTATGACGTTTACGACATAAAACCGCGTTCACAGTACAGTGCAGTATTCCTCCGCCGCTGCACCGCGTACAGTATAATACTGTATTCTTCTGCCGCTGCGTTACGACGTTTATGACGTAAAACCGCGTAACTCGAAATAAGGCTTTTCATAGTAAATGGGAGATGCGTCGTAACCATGAAACGTCGTAACTCAAGACCGTCCTAACCCGAGGACTACCTGTACCCACTGTCCCTCCTCTGGACATGTCCAAACCATCTCAGTCTGGCCTCCCTAACTTTATCTCCCAGTTGTTCAACATGTGCTGTACCTCTGATGATCTCATTCCTGATCTTATCCATCCTTGTCACTCCTAAGGAGAACCTCAGCATCTTCATTTCTGCTACTTCCAGTTCTTTCTCCTGTCTTGTCTCTGTCTCCAGACCATACAACATAGCTGGTCTCACCACTGTCTTGTAAACTTTTCCTTTGACCTTTGCTGACACCTTTTTGTCACAAATCACTCCTGAAACTTTTCTCCATCCGCTCCATCCTGCCTGGACTCTCTTCTTCACCTCTTTACCACATTTCCCATTTTCCTGGACAGTGGACCCCAAGTACTTGAAGTCCTGCACCTTTGTGACCTCTGCTCCTTGTAGCCTCACTGTTCCACCAGCCTCCCTCTCATTCACACACATGTACTCTGTCTTACTACGGCTGACTTTCATTCCTCTTCTTTCAAGTGCAAACCTCCACCTCTCCAAATTCTCTTCCACCTGTTCCCTGTTCTCACCATAGACTAAAGATGAAATATACAGAAATCTGTTGCAGGAGTGCGATTGGCCTCCAGTTCACACAGGTTGTCCAGTTTGGGGCAAATGAAACAAAAGCCAGCATGAATCCTATTTTTTTTTAAATATATTATAATTACATGTATATATATACATATATACAGTATACAGTGTATATATATTTTTTTCAACTCTCACCTGTATTGCGTCTGACACAGTTATGACACAGATTTGATTTTTTTATACATCTCCTCCCCTCTTGTTTCTCTTTTTCTTATCTAAACGAAAAGGGCAGCGCCTCCCGATGGCCACGGCCTCAGACACCTCCGTCTCCCCTTGTCTGTTTGTTTATGTTTTCCCTGACGGACTGTACTCAAATGTAATTATCTTGTGCTTCGGTGCAATGACAATAAAGCTGATTCTGATAGCTCTAAATGTAACTGTCTTTTTGTATTCTTTGTGTATGTGCAGTTTGTTTGTGAGCATCACACACCTGGCAAACACCTCCTTTTTTTAACTTGGTGCACAATCTGTGCAAGATAAATCATTAAATTATGATTGGACTGATTTATGCAATAACTAGTCCCTCTCATTTTTACAATATCAACCAACACAAATACATTTGTAATTAAAGGAAGTGCAACTCAACAAAAATAGTCCAATCAGAGTCGAGAGTTCAATTCTTTCATCTAATTAACTGTATTGTTGCAAGAAGTTTGTTCATTTAGGTTAGTAGCCGTGCTTTGATGTTTGAGAACAAACAAATAGAAGTAGATTATTACCCAGAATGCAATTAGGCAAAGTGTAAATGACCTGCAGTGGCTTCATTATTTGTTTGGGTCCATTCCTGCTCAATGGTTGTTTAAAAATATTTCATCTTATGCTTGAAAAATTGCTGAAACAAGTTTCCAGTTTTTGTTTTTCTACTTTACCCCCCTCACACATGCCCCTTTCTTTGCATCGTTGTTTCTTTTTGTGTTGCACAGTAACCTTTCATGGCGCATGAAGGCACAGTTGAAACTTGAAGGATCACGGTGCAGGTCCGAGATCAAACGTTTACTAAAATCTGTAATGAAACCTTTCGTGGCTGATTAATATAGGAAAAAACTCCAAAAAAAAAAAAAACTGGAAGAAAAATGTAACTAATGAAAAACAAAGACATCAGTGCCTTTGGTACTGAAATGTTACCAAA
>JBBPBX010020985.1:0-42826 GCA_038048925.1 Garcialebias charrua | reverse complement strand
ATGTTCATGTACTGACTGTAACCTGTTGGAGTTATTTGAATTAATATTCGAATTTTTATAATTTATTTTCGTTGTGCAAGCACAGGTTTGGAAGAAGTCAAAGCGAACCTACTTTAAATGCAGCAGATTTGATCACTACGTGACATTATTAAAGGACGGTTAATCAGGAACCCTCGTGGTATAAAGTCAGCTATGAAATATATTTTTTTATCTGTTCATTGAGCTACATTTTAAAGACATAAAGCCGCCCGCGCGCGTTGCTCGTGGCGATCCTACTTTTTAAATTCCTGCAGTTTTGAGCAGTACGTGATTTTATTAAGGACACGTTCAGCTGAAGACCCATCTTTGCTACAATTTTAAAAACAAATAATTGTTTTTACCGTGTTTATGATGTAAAGTCCTGCCATGTTCGC
Source organism: Garcialebias charrua (assembly GCA_038048925.1). Classification (NCBI taxonomy): domain Eukaryota; kingdom Metazoa; phylum Chordata; class Actinopteri; order Cyprinodontiformes; family Rivulidae; genus Garcialebias; species Garcialebias charrua. The sequence continues at coordinate 42,413 of JBBPBX010020985.1, read as the reverse complement.
TTCCCTCGCTTCCGTGAAAACAGCTCGAGTCCACACAGACTCCTCCTTCCAGAGCGGGTGAGCACGCGTTGGCACCCCTGTGAAACCACACCAAAAATCTGGCGCGGGGCAGCACAGAATATCTGGTAAGGAAGGCGTAAAGGGGGTCTCTGCGATGCACATATGACGTAATATCCGACCCGTGCCGACCGGTGGAAAAGGGGCATTGGTCTGGTCTTGGGGGCTCTTTGCGACCCACCATTTGAGCCTCTGAGCGAGATTAAGATAGATCTTCTATCTTATAAAACTGCTCTTCTCTTGGCTCTTTGCTCGGCGAAATGCGTGGGTGACCTCCATGCATTTTCTGTACACCCAATGTGTACCAGATTCACCCCTGACAGGTCAAAGATCACACTAAGGCCTAATCCCACATACACTCCCAAGGTCTTGACTCTGAACCATAGGAGTCTGGACTTTGATCTCTCCTCCTTTCCACCTGCTCCTGTCCTCACTCAGGAACAGGAAAGGCTACAGGCTTTCTGCCCAGTGAGGGCTTTACGCACCTACATGCAGAGAACAGCTGAATGGAGGAAAACAAACCAATTGTTCGTCTGCTTTGCCGCACCTGCTACAGGAAAGGCCCTATCAAGACAGCGCCTCTCACATTAGGTGACGGAGGCCATTAAAAGGGCATACGGTAGCAAAGGTCAACAAGTGCCCCATGGAGTCCATGCTCACTCAACCAGGGGCTTGGCCACTTCCTGGTCATTGTTCAAGGGCGTTTCAGTTGCAGAAATTTGTGCTACTGCGAACTGGAGCTCTTTAAACACTTTTACAAAGTACTACTGTTTGGATGTTATTGCGTGTGATGTCACTCAGGCTGTTATTTCTAATACACAATAGAAAGTAGCTTTGAGATGCCTTCTGGTCAAGGGCAGGCGTTCACACTAACAGGCATTTTACTGAGCATTTCAAGGACGTGAATGAATTACGTTCCCATAGCAAGTATGTTGCACCGAGAGACCGAACTGAAAGGGAACTGAAAGTTATGCACCATAACTCATGTTCCCTGAAGGAAGGGAACGAGGTGCAACATAGCTGGCCCTTTTCAATGCTGAAAGCTCGGTGAAGTGCAATTTTGGAGACAGTTGGAGGGGCGTCAGTCGCCTAAGTACCTAAAGGGCGGTACCTCTGGTGCGGGGTGACGCCCCCTGCCGTAAAAGGCGTGAATGTATTCCTTCAGGTAATCGCGCGGGGGCGCAATTCCCATAGCAAGTATGTTGCACCTCGTTCCCTTCCTTCAGGGAACATGAGTTATGGTGCATAACTTTCAGTTTTGTATGAGTGACAGATGGTACTTCATGCTTAGCACCAGCAGCTCTGACTGGAAGTGTCTGAATTGTTGACTGAACAGAAATAAACTCACAGAGAAGATAATGAATCACTTTTTTTCACACACTTGTTTCTGGTCTGCTGAAAACTCCAATCAGCTCTCTGTGGACATCACCCATCAATATTACTTCTGCTTACCCATCAGAACTGTTTTCACAGTTTTCACGAGAAAGCAGAATGAAATCCATTCAGCAAATTTTATTTACTGATGAGAGCTTGTGCCAATAGTTTATCTGGTTCCCAGTGACAGATAAGCAGGCTCTTGAGATAAGAGTTGTATGTCAGCGTAGTACTTAAAGCCAGTGGCGGCTACTGGTTTTTTTTCATGGGGGGGCGCACATCTAATGGTCAATAAAGCACATAAGTCTAAAAAAGATAAGTCTGGTCCTCTGGACATTCAAAAAACAAAACAAAGAAACAAAAAATTGTAGAAATGTGGATCAAACTGGTTGATCCACTGTGAGAGGGTGATATTTATAAGACTGAGCTGAATACAGCATCTCAGACTGAAGAAGTCTTGACTTGGGATTAAAAAATGATGTACCGGTACTCGTTCAACCTCTACTCATACAGCATCTCAGACTGAAGAAGTCTTGACTTCTTCAGTCTGAGATGCTGTATTCAGCTCAGTCTTATAAATAGCACCCTCTCACAGTGGATCAACCAGTTTGATCCACATTTCTACAATTTTTTGCTTTGTTTTGTTTTGTTTTTTGAATGTCCAGAGGACCAGACTTAGCTTTTTTAGATTTTTCTACCTGGATTATTGAGCATGCATCAGGGCACATAACAGAAGCTGACCAAATGTCTTTACCATACCAGCTTTAATTATAGAGCACTTTAAACTACAGGATCAAAGTGCTGTACACACAACAAAACAATCAGTCAGGTAATAAAAAACGATTAAAAGTCACATAATAAAAGTTTAGCAATCATACAATCAGATAATACAAGCAACTAAAATGATTAAAAGTCAACATCTCTGATGGTGTTTTAATTTTACAATTAAAACAGATAAAAATAAAAGAGTAAAATGCATAGGGCCACTAAAACAGAATAAAGTTAACACAACAACAATCAAATCTGCTCAAAATTTGTTCTCAGACTCTGCTTGGATCAAATGCCAAGGAATACAGATGAGTCTGTACCTGAGAGTACAGGTCTGTACCTGAGTGTACATGTCTTTACCTGAGTGTACATGTCTGTACCTGAGTGTACAGGTCTGTAACTGAGTACTTACTGAGTAACTGGGTACTAGACTTTTTAACAGACAGACCACAGTGAGGATCCACAGCTTATCTTCCTCCACCATCACCCACAGCACTGGCTCTCCTCAAGGATGTGTGTTGAGCCCTCTCCTGTTCACTCTGCTCACACATGATTGTGCAGCCACCCATCCAGGCTGTCATATTATAAAGTTTGCAGATGATACAGCTGTGGTGGGATGCATCACAAACAATGATGAGTCCAGCTACAGGGAGGAGGTGGAACACCTGGAGAGCTGGTGCAAGGACAATAACCTTCACATGAATGTGAAGAAAACAAAGGAGATGATTGTGGACTTCTGAAGGAACAAACACACCCACACCCCACTGAACATGAGAGGATCTACGGTGGAAGTGGTCTCCAGCTACAGGTACTTGGGTGTACACATGAACAACAACCTCAGCTGGAGCAACAACACCACCAGCCTGATCAAGAAAAGTCATCAGAGACTCTACTTCCTCAGATAGCTGAGACGAGCTGGTCTGAGAAGCTCAGTCCTCACCTCCTTCTACAGGTGTGCAGTGGAGAGCAAATAAATAGAATCAATCTCTCTTTTTTTTTGTACCGGTTCTCTTAAATATTCCTAATATTAAAGGTCCTGACTCCTAATGCACCATAGCATATCAGTATAGCATTTCACCATATAAATGTACCTTAAATGTTTCAATGTTAATAAGAGCTAGTAACTTGCAAGAGGCTTTGTTTTCATTCTCCAGATCAATACAGTCAGTGTTAAGAAATAGAAAAACACCACAAGTGACATTTAGTATATAAAATTATTAATGTCTGATCATTTTTACAATCAAATTAAAATAAATGTATCCATAACCTGCGCTGGCATGTTAACTCCACAAACAAACAAAGAAGAAAACAAACTCACTCACCAATTGGCACTTTTAGAAACAGTCAGCTGAGCTGAAGGCTTTTATCACAAACAGACTCAGATCCACCAAAAAGTGGAGAGGATATCAGTCAGGAATGGTAATATAATATCAGCATTAGATAAAGGCATTAGCATGTTAGCTAACAAACTAACCTGTTGCCACTTTTAGATTAACAGTCAGCTGGAGAGGCATTTCAGCCAGAAATGCAAATAGACATTAAATAAAGGGCTTCAAAACTTACCTGAGCATGCCTGCTTGAGTCACTGACACACGGCAAATTTTCCAGACCCAAAAAAAAATAAAAAAAAAATAAATAAACGCCGGAAACACGCGATCGGTAGGCAGAGCTCACGTTAGACGTCCTAAGGGCGGTGAAATCTGCGCCCAGCATCTACCCATTGTTTTGTAAGGTGGCGGCATCAGTACGCATGCGCCAGTTATAATTAGTCAATAGATCAGATAAGAGCGCCCCAAAACAGGAAGTACGTCACGAATCAGAAAACGTTTTTGAAACAAACAATATAACTCATCATTACTCATAAACTATTTATCCTACACAACCAAAAACATATATGCATATATTTCGAAATATTTTTATTTTATTATTTAATTTTTGTAAAAAAAAAAACATAATGGTACGTCCACACCTAGCAGCGTTTCAACTGCAGGAGCCTCCAGTTTACATGCAAAGTCAATGGGGGACGCGCCTCCATGCGCGTATTGGCATTGGGCGTCACGTGCGTGTTGAGCGTGCTGGAAAGCGTTTTTCCGTGCACGTGAACCCGCGTCAGCCTCCAAAGCACGCCTCCAACATGCTGAAGATTTCGCCGTTCAAACGCCGTTCAACTCTCCCTGATTGGTTGGGGAGAGTCGGGGGGAGAAGAGAAGGGGAGAGTCCCTATGTGACGTGGAAACGAGGGGACGGGGGTGTTGCGCAACTATATGACGTATTGTTTGTGGGACACAGAAAAACCCGCGAAGTCGTGTACTATGGAAGAGAAACTCATTGTGGCTGTGTGTTCGCGACAAGTCCTTCACGACCAGTCAAGTCTGCTCTACAGGGATGGAGATAAAAAGCTCCTTGCCTGGCGGAGTGCAGTGAGGAACTTAGTATACCGGTAAGCTCCTCCCACACACCCCGCCACCACACCGCCGCAGTTTCGCGTTCAGTGAGCAATTTCGCGTTCTGGTCTGGACACCACTGTGGGTCCAGTGCGTCCACTTGCGTGCGTGACAAGCTTTTTGGAAGTTGAAACGCTTTTAGGTGTGGACGTACCATAAGTCTTCAAATGGTGGAACTGCAGAGATTCCAGAGATGGGCGGTGTCCTGGCGCCCTCTAGTGGCGAGCCGCCGCTGCTTAAAGCATACCAGAACAAGATTAGTATTTGCTCAGGCTTTGGACTTTGTTTTACTTCAACTTAATCTTGTGATAAATCTGTAAAAAAAAAAAAAAGGTGTCAGAAAATGATTAATTGCATGCAAATGATAAAATGCAATTGCAGCAATACTAGTAATAATATTATTAATAATAATAATAATAATAATAATAATAATAATAATAATAATAATAATAATAATAATAATAATAATAATAATAATAACAATAACAGTTTTAGGGGGATCACGCTCCCAAGCCTCCAAATTCTATTCAGGGGCTCTGGAGAGGAGGGTCTGTCGGATAGTCGAACCTCAGATTCAGGAGCAGTGGGGTTTTCATCCTGGTCGTGGAACACTGGACCAGCTTTACACCCTCTGCAGGTTCCTGAAAGTTGTGTGGGAGTTTGCCTAACCAGTCTACATGTGCTTTGTGGACTTGGAGAAGGTATTTAACCGAATTCCTCAGGGGACCCTGTGGAGGGTACTCTGGGAGTATGGGGTAGCAGGTCCTTTGATACCGGCTGTTAGGTCCCTGTATGACCTGTGTCAGAGCTTGGTCCACATTGCCGGCAGTAAATCAGGCTCGTTCCCATTGAGAGTTGTACTCCGCCAAGGTTGCCCTTTGTCACCGATCCTGTTCATGACTTTCATGGACAGAATTTCTAGGCGCAGCCAAGGTGTTGAGGGGATCCGTTTTAGTAGCCTTAGGATCACTTCTCTGCTTTTTGCATGTGGTCCTGTTGGCTTCATCAGGTCATGATCTACAGCTTTCACTGGAGTGGTTTGCAACCGAGTATGAAGTATGAACTCTGGTGTTGGAGAAAACTATTGCGCATACCCTGGACATTGCGGACAACAAACAAGATTGTCCTGGACCGTATCAAGCCGAAAATGTCGCTTGAGGGCAAAATTGTCAAACAGCAACTGTCCTTTTTCGGCCACTTTATGCGCGCAAAATCACTGGAGACTTAGATGATGCTGGGCAAAGTGAGCGGGACGAGAAGAAGAGGATGGCAAAGAATATGCTGGCTTGATACAATCAAATCGGCCACCAGCAAGACGATCGCAGAACTCAAAGTAATCGTCGAGGACAAGAACGCTTGGAGAGGACAGATCCATAAAGTGGCAGAAAGTCGACTTCGACTAAATGGCTAATCATCATCATCATGAAGCAACTGGGATGAGGATCAGTGCCTCCAAATCCAAGGCCATGTTCTTAAGCCGGAAAAGGATGGAGTGCCTTCCACTGTCAGGTTCTGCTGTCACGGATGGAGTTGAACCCAAATGCAGGAGGATCACAGGAGGCGTAGGAAAAACTTAAAGTGTTTATTAACAAAGAACAAAACAAAGGCTGGCAGGGCAGCAAAAACTATTAAACTAAACTAAACTGGACAAAACTAAACTGAACTAAACTGGAGAGGTACTTACTAATTCTCTGGGAAACACGGAGGGAGGGCAGAACACGATACCGTGGGAGGACAATCCTGAGACACTGACAATAGAGAGAGGAGCTGAATATATAAACAGACACACTGATTACACACGACATCCACCTGTGGTGATTAAGACAAGACACAGGTGAGACAGGGGCAGGAACACAGAAAGCTGAATGAAATACAGAAAGAAAGCAGGAGGAACAAAGAGCTGAAGGCTGAATTAAACAAACATGAAAGACTACGGTAGATTAAACACAAAAGACTGAAACACAAAAGAAAGCTGAATGAAATACAGAAAGCACAAGCAGGAGGAACAAAGAGCTGAAGGCTGAATTAAACAAACATGAAAGACTAGATTAAACACAAAAGACTGAAACACAACAGAAAGCTGATTTAAGCACAAACGGACAGAACACAGAAACACAAAGGGCTGAAACACAGAGGCTGGATTAAACACAAACAAACAGAACATAGAAACACCAGACAACTAGAATACAGACTCATATTCTAGTTGTGTGACAGGAAAAAGAAGAAGTGGGTAAAGATAATGGATGGCTGGATGGATGGATGGATGGATGCATGGATGGATGGATGTGGCAAAACAGAAGTATGATTAGCTTGTTTATTCACTTCAATTAAAAAGATATCAAAAGCTAGTGACCTTTATATTTCCGAGGTGAGTTTAAACTTTTGGTTTTGCTCAGCTCACCTCAGCTAACCTCAAGAATCCTTTCATGTCAATTAAAATCTGTCCTTCAACCATCCTCTCAAATACCACAAGATAGGCAGACAAGCTGCCACAGAAAAGGTCAGAGAAAGGTTGAAAAAACTGAAGAAAGACAGACAGATGAAAAGAGGAGGTAGCACCGACAAATCACTCAATTAAAAAAACTTTCTGTTTTTATTTTTACTGTTTTTGTTCATTCTTTATTTGACAGTCATTGGAAATCCCAGCAGAGATACTGTGTATGTCATCAGGTCTGCCTTCCCCTTCTTCATTCTTTTCAGAGCTTTTTGGACTTCACCCTCATTAATCTTCCCTACTTGCTGGTCCACAGTTTCTATGACCTCCATTCTTCTTTCTTTCATTCTTTTCATTCATTAGCTCCTCAAAGTAATCCTTCCATCTTCCCATCACACTCTCCTCACCTGTTAAAGTCCCATCTTTAATAAGCCTAACTGTTGCACATCCTTTCCAGCCTCATCCCTCTGTCTTGCCAATACAAATACAAGTCATTCTTGCCCTCTTTAGTGTCTAGTCTCCCATACAACTCAATAACCGTGTTTCCATCTATTTTCAATTAGAATTTTGAGCGAATTTTTGAAATTTCGTAAAAATGTAAATAAAAATTAATGCGAATCAGAAGTGTTTCCATCAACTGGCTTGAAACGCATCCACCAGGCCACGCAAAGCGGCATTACATCAGACGTCGGCGTCATTACGTCAGACGTCAGCGTTACGCCAACTCATTCTCACTCCCTACTCATCATATATTGATGCTTGGGCTCAGGGTCCCTCCGCGTCACATACTTTATACGTCGGGTTGCCCCTTCTCATCATTATTTGGTGTGTAGGGTAATAAGTAAGTAAACTTTATTTATATAGCACCTTTCACAGATATAAAATCACAAAGTGCTTTACAAAAGAAATACTGTACACATAATAAAATCATACTAAAATTATACACTCTTAAAACATGCTATACAAAATGGTTACACATGATAAACTCTAAAATCGATAAGTACAATTAACCATAAGCCTGTTTGAAAAGATAAGTCTTAAGACTTCTTTTAAATGCATCAGTCGACTCGGAGCCGCACATTGTTAGAGGGAGAGCGTTCCAGAGCCTCAGTGCCACCACCTGAAATGCTCTATCACCACGGGTTTTAAAATGAGTTCTAGGGACCGACAGCAGCAGTTGATTAGAAGACCTCAGAGTTCTAGACTGACAGAGTGGTTTCAAAAGGTTGAAAACATATATCATTGAATGTTACGCATGTCTACAGTAAACGGGAAGTAGCGGTTGAAAACAGGACCCGACCACACATCTCGGCAAAATGGAGAGAATATTTCAGGTATGTGTTGCTATCGGGCAAGTTGTATTTATTCTGTCATGCCAACTAGTTTTAGCGATGTTACATGTTGTCCGGAGACGAAGTCACGTGACGTAAATGTTCGCTACGTCAGAACTGAGTCGGCAAATCTGTTTCCATCTCTCGTTTTGCGCATCGGCTCTGATTCGAAAAACCCAAAAACCACCTCAAGCGAGCGTATCAACTTTTTGGCGAATTAGAGGAAGTTAATTCGAATCGTGCCGTTTCCATTCAGCTTTTCTGATGCGATACTTCAAAATGCGCATCAAGAAACCTTGATGGAAACACGGCTATTGTACACCCTCTGCTTTGCCTTAGCTACTTCCCTCCTTGCTCTATGTCCCATCTCCTTATACTGTATTCCTGTCTCCTCTCTTCAGTCCTCTCACGGTCATATTTCTTCTTGGCTATTTCTTCTTGGCTAACCTCTTTCTTTGAATGGTGTCCTACACTTCACTATTCCACCACCAGGTTTCCTTATCATCCATTCTTTGTCCAGATAACGCAACAAGTACCTTCCTACCTGTCTCTCTAATTACCGTTGCTGTAGTAGCCCAGTCATTTGGAAGCTCTTTCTTACCACCCAGAGCCTTTAACAGCTCCTCTCTGAATTTCTCACAACATTCTTCCTTCTTTAGCTTCCACCATTTGGTCTTCTTCTCTGATTTTACTCTTTTTCTCTTCTTCACAACAACAGTCATTCTACACACAACCATCCGATGCTGTCTGGCCACGCTCTCCCCTGCCACAACCTTACAGTCTCCAATCTCCCTCAGGTTTCCTCTTCTACACAGAATGTAGTTGACCTGTGTACTCCTTCCTCCACTCTTATAGGTCACTCTATGTTCCTCCCTCTTTTGGAAATAGGTATTGACTATAGCCATTTCCATTCTCTTGGCAAAATCCACCACCATCTGTCCTTCCTGGTTTCTTTCCTTGACACCAAACCTACCCATCACTTCTTCATCCCCTCTGTTTCCTTCACCAACATGTCCATTCAGGTCTGCTCCGATCACCACTCTTTCTTCCCTGGGAATACTCTCTACCACTTCATCCAAATCTTTCCAAAATGTATATTTCTCCTTCCCATCACATCCAACCTGTGGAGCATAACCACTGAATATGTTTAGCATCAGACCTTCTATCTACTTTCAGGTACATCACATCTGACACTCTCTTCACCTCTACTACATTCTTTGCCAGTTCCTCCTTCAGGACCACCCTTACTCCATTTCTCTTTCTATCCACACCATGGTAAAACAGTTTGAACCCAACTCCAATGCTGCAGGCCTTGCTGCCCTTCCACTTGGTTTCTTGGACACATAAAACATCTACCTTTCTTCTCTGCATCATGTCAGCCAGCTCTCTACCTTTGCCTGTCATTGTCCCCACATTTACAGTTGCAACCCTCAGTCCTACATTCTTCACTTTCCTCCTCTCCCTCCGTCTCCTGACACATCGTTGTTAACCCGGGCCTCGACCGATCCGGTATGGTTTAACTTAGATGAAATCGCATAATGGTTTTGGCAAAAGTGTTTTACATCCGATGCCATTCCTGACACAACCCTCACCATTTACCCGGGCTTGAGACCGGCACAAGAGATACACTGGCTTTTGCTCTCTAGTGGTTGGTTTAAAATAAATAAATAATGGAATACTATGGAGAAATCAGCCCAAATTTTGCAGGGCATAAATGTTATAAACTGAGCGTGACACACTAATCATCTACTAAACTCAAAAGACCTGCACAGGTTTCCCAATGTGTCATTAAATTGCTTCAGTTTGGTTCAATTGGTTCAGTTCGGTTCAAAATGGAGAAGACTGCAGACATAAGTGGCCATAAGACAATCATTGCCTTCCATAGGATGGGTAAGCCGCAAAAGTTTATAGCTAAGGAGGCTGGCTGTTCAGATTGCCGTGTCCAAGCACATCAATGGAAAGTCTAGTGGAAGGGCAAAATGTGGCAGGAGAAGATGCGCCAGCAAAAGAGATGACCGTGGGCTTCAGCAGATTATCAAACGGAGTAGATTCCAGAATCTGGCAGAGATTCAGAAAGAGTGGAATGAGGTGGGAGTCACGGCTTCAAAAATCACCATATTCAGAAGCATCTGGGAGATGAGCTACAACTGTTTGGTTCCTTGGTCCTCTTTTCCGATGAAAGTAGTGTGCTTTTCATTCAGAAATCAATGTCCAAGGGTTTGGAGGAAGAAGGCTGAGGAACAGCCCATACTGCTTGAGGTCCAGTGTGAAAGATCCACAGTTGGTCATGATTTGGGGTGCAATGTCCAGTGCAGGGGCTTCATGTATCAACGGTGCGTACGCACAAAAACCGTGCGTACGTCACTATCCACGCAAAACTCGGTATCAAAACAGAACTGAATGTGGAAATGTGCGCATTGCCAAGCCAGCTCCAGGGCTGGCGTACGCACGTTTCTATGGTTTTGGTTCCATTGGCGACACCTAGAGGTGATTCTGAGAAACTGTTCATGATGGGAGAATAATTATTATTCCCACCAAACACACATGATTAACAATTATTACATCCACATGGACGCAATTAGAATATAACCTGCAAAAAATATAAAAAACAGAAAGACTGAATAGTTCTGCATAGAGACTTGATTAATTTTTTTGAATTTCATCAGAATTTACATCTTTAACATCCTTATCCAAAGCATTCCACAATTCCACTCCCGTATTCAAAATAAAACGTCCCCTCAAACTAGTCCTATATCTAGGTTTAACAAACAATTCAGTTCCTTTTAATCTGTAACAGCTTTCTCTCTTCATGAAAAACATTTGAACATTTATGGGTAGCACATTCTTATGAGCCTTATGCATTACTAACAAAATATTATAATCTACCAATTCATCCTATATCTAGGTTTGACAAACAATTCAGTTCCTTTTAATCTGTAACAGCTTTCTCTCTTCATGAAAAACATTTGAACATTTATGGGTAGCACATTCTTATGAGCCTTATGCATTACTAACAAAATATTATAATCTACCAATTCATAAAATTTCAATAATTTGAGTTGTTTAAATAATACATTCGATGGATGACGATAAGACTTTCTATGAAAGTACCATATTTTGATTTGATTTGTTGTGATCCTAATTTTTTCTTCTATTTTTTTCCTGCAAAAACTGAGTAGTGTGGGCTGATGTCTTCACAGTATTCTAATGTTTTGAAATCCTGTTTCTGTGGGTTTCATGAGCTGGAAACCCACATTTTGTAAAAATAAACAAATACTTGAAATCTATTAATCTATTAAAGATTAATACCCTGATGCATGCTCAATAATCCAGGTAGAAAAATCTAAAAAAAGCTAAGTCTGGAGGTCCAAAGGACCAGACTTAGCTTTTTTTAGATATTAAAGATTAACTTTTTGAATAGAATTACGGAAGTTAAACAACTTTTCTATGATATTCTAATATTTTGGAAAGGGTCTGAACATTGCTTCATCCCTTGAGTTTTGCTGTGCCATTTACGTATTACATTAATCAGTGTGAAGTAGTTTCATAAACAAGTAAATGACAAAACATTATTTTAAATCCACTGGGTGAAGTGAACTAAAATGGATTACCTATATGTTTTGAGAAATACTATAAAATGGGTGTAAAATGCCCAGATAACTGCTAATTAGAACTGCTTTCATATACTGGTACAAACAAAGCCTTGCTTCTTTGGAAGTAAAAGCTAAAGAAATGAGGGTGATTAAGTTCTGTGTCGTATCCACCTCTTTCCCGAAAAGCTCATGTGGGCTGCCATGACAGTCCTGTGCCGCCCCCTCCCGGTAGAATACTTCCGGCGGAAGTCCTGTAGCGTGTGTTTTGCTGTGAAATACATGCCGGGACAACAGTTAATTTCCTCTCATTTAAAAAAAATTTTTTGGGTTGTTTCTTGCTGGGTTAGAGGGTGTTACAGCCCGTTATACGTTTGAGCAATGTGCTGTTGTAAACGTGAAGGATCTATGACCATCGGAGGAGCTGACGACAGCTCCTTTGTCTGAGTTTGGCTCGGACCTGCTCTCGAAGACGTCGCACTCCGATCAACTTTAGTTTGGTAAACAAAATATTCTATAGAAATCATTTTGTGAAACTATGTCAGAACAATATCAAGAGTATAACCGTCTGTTTAGTAGCTGTTTTTTTGTTTTGTTTTTGTTTTTCATGATTTAGCGTCTCTGCTGCTGTGGTTTAGCTGTGGTTAGCTTAGCATGTCGCTACTTTACATGCTAACTTCCAGACGTAACACCCACAACAAATGTCTGGTCCTGGTCCTTGTTGAGCCTGGACTTTTTTTGGCTGTGTTATTTTAGTTAAACTGTTATTTAGCTGGTTAGATATGATTGAGACAGTTTACACATCTTTTTTCCAAGACAGACCGGGTCAACAATGACACAGGCCTCAAAACCTGACCCGTCATAAAACCAGTTATTAAAGCACATTTAAAATAATGATGTGAATTAAAGAGGAGAAAAGTGCACATGAAGCTACATTTGTACTAAAATGTGAGTAAATAAAGCATTTACTTAGCAAATCTGTCATTAAAGCTTCAGTATGTAGCTTTTTTTATAAACCTATTTCTTCACTCTGTCACTACCTCCTCAGACTGATGTTAGCCAGGTAATCTCTGAAAAAAAAAAAAAATTGTCCCCTTGCTTCTCCAGGTGGTAAATAAGCATTTCTAAAAGGAAAAGGTGACACGCCATTTTCCAGCCAATAAAAACAGAGTTTTTAATCAGCCAATAAAGAGCTGCGTTCCAGTTGTCCTCAACAGAGCTTCTCACGCCCCAACCCACGCCCCCGGTCTGTCCCAGCGCCACGCACGTTCTCGTTCAAAGGATTGGAAAGCGATGCAGAACTGTTTTTTGTATGTCACACAAATTATTAAATTCCCCTTCTTAATCCCTGATCAGGACTTTATCGCTTCATTCACCGCTCTGTACCGCTTCCTCTGCCGACTGCGATGAATGAGGAAGTGAAATTGTCACGAGTGAATAAAAGTAGGGTTCAACGTGGTTGCCAGAGGCTCTGAAGATTTCTTGGTGTTCTGGACTAGCGCCCCATGGTTTTATTTTTTAGAAGGTTTTAGTAACATATAAACACAGAATATCGCAGCGTCTCCAAGAGACTGCAGCTGGGGGCGGAGCAGATCTCAAGTTCAGCGGAGAACGGACTGTAGCTCCCCCCTCAGAGCTCTGAGGGGGAGGGAGCAGAATGCTTTTCCTAAGAATTTTTCTAAGTGTTTTGGTCATACAGAAATCGCAGATAGTACCTTTAAATAATATAACTATGTGTGTGTGTTATACACACATGTTTATATTATTTATATTTATTTATATTATTTAATGACAGATCTGTTAAGTAAATGCTTTATTTACTAACATTTTAGTACAAATACTGTACTGCACACACTGTCTATGACAAGACAAGTTTTCTTTTTCTACTTTACAGAAGAGTGAAGGGCCGTGATCCATCCAGAGATAAGATCGTACACCTTGGTCCAGTCTCAGATCCTAGACCTGGGTCCAGTCTCCGATCCTAGACCTGGGTCCAGTCTCAGATCTACACCTTGGATTCCTGAGGAGTTGGCTGCAATCGGACTGTTCCACATTCTGTTCCAGTTTGCTGGTCTCCATCATTGCTTGTAGAAGTCTTTTTGATCTGAGCCAATTCATTTTCATTAAGACAAAACCACATACAGTTCTCATATTGTACAGTATTCAGTTTCAACTGTTTTAAATGTATAATTATAGCTTTTATTCTGAACTTTGTCAGTCTCCTGGATGATGAAAACTTATAAGCAAAATGAATATTTTTATGTTTTGCACATGTGAATAAAAACACTGGCCTAAGAACAATCAAGACTTTTAGTTTTTATTTATGTGTATTAGAAAGGGTAGTACGGGTTACATCACAATGAAACTACTTCACATTATTAGACATTGAACAGTATTTTAATTTGAAATAACAAAATGAACAAATGTAATTGAACAACAGATTTAATTATAGAAGATTTTATTTTAACTCATTTGTTGCTATGTACGACTGCACAAAACTTCTGGACCAAGTGGAGTTTCCATCCATCTCCTGGGAGTATGCTGGTGATTGAAGATTCTACGACCTGACAGAGTACCTTAACACAGAAATTTTTAGATATGGAGTAAATAATTTCTATGTTTCTCTTTTGTATATATACTCTACACCATGAATGTTTTTGTTAAAAAGCTTATGTAATAGTGTATGTATAATGCAATCAACTGAAAAATGACTTCTTTTTTTGTTTTCTTCAACCATAATGTAACAGGTAGGTTCTTCTTCAAATGGCAACACATGATTTTCTCAAAACAACAATGTACATTTTTCATATTATCTTGTCTTTGAAGATTGCAGAAAATATAGAACTACTTTATCATCAACTTGTTAATTAATTAAACAGCATGTGTTTCAACTTTGTACATTTTACTTGTGACATTTTCAACACATTTTCTATTAAATGTCTGTTTTTATTCACAGCACAGACTTGAACTCGACTACGGTATATTAATGTCTGGCTGTGATCTAAATATTCTGATATCCAGATAAGTGATGTACCTTCCACAGAATAGCTGTGTCCAGTCAGCATGTCCGTGAGCAGTGAGATAAGAAGTTAACTGTACCTCACCTGTCATTGCTCGCGGACTGAGCAGTGACAGGTGAGGCACAGTTAATGTCTTATCTTCGCAGCTTTTTAAAACATCCTTGGAATGTATCCATCCTTGGAATGTATCCATCTCTGATGTGCTGCCATGTACGTCAAGTAAAGGAAACTTATGTGTAAAAAAATAATTAAATCGCTAGCAAGTGTGTTACACCACAACAGAAAACAATAGCGCGGGTCCGCGGGCGGAAGAACAGATCCGGCTTCCACTATGAATTATGGGTAGTCGTGGGAAATCGGGAATAAGGTGGATAAAAGCCTGCCCTTTACAAAGGCCTAGAGTCCAAAGTTGTTGAAGTGAATAAAAAAAAAAAAACTTTTAATTGAAGAAATGCTGTAAACTCAGTTTGCAAGCAAACATTTCTTTCTGTTGTGACCATGTTTATCAGAGTTTGCTTGTCTCTGGGCTAAAGTAATTTGTCAGTAATTTCTAATTTGTTGGTTCAACTGGCAGTTGTCTTATACAGTATACTTGAGTTCATACGTTTGTCATGGATCTCTTGAAAATTTCTTCCAGTGCATTTCAATGTACACCCTGCAGCCACACAGGTCCCTCTGGGTTTAGCCATGTTTTGTTAAGGGGGATGGGTTGACGCACAGTCCCCCCTGCACACACTAATAACTGTTGATCTATGCACTGATTAATTTTAAGATTTCAAAGCTATATCTTGAGTTTATAAAGGGTCATGAGTACTGACAGTATTTATTAACCAGCAGATGAGCTGGGGCTCATATGGGGTAATACCATTCAATATACCCCCTGACTCAGTTTAATGTAATCCCTTATTATTTCTCATATGTTCTCTTTTTAACCTTCCGTTATTCACCTCCAATGTTTCTTTACCAACATTGTCCATGTATGTTGTCATGTGTCCCATAAAAGTGAGAACCTGTATGTTAATCTCATGCCCTGTAATTCGAGGAAGACCTGGAGGCTACTTAAATCTGTCTGTTTCTCCACTATAAATATATGTCTCTTGCCTCTTCTGGATTTTTCCAGAGTATCACAGGCATACTTGTGCTGTGAGAAATGTCTGTGGAAAAGCCCCTGTGCTTGATGTGTGGAGCGGTCAGAAACAACACAATCATTATTGCTGTTGTGAGCTGGCATGCATTTATCAAGCCTCTGCGTCCAAGCTGTTAGTGGTTTTCTGTTCGAAGATTGCATAATGGAACAACCCAACTTCAGCTCAAGCTCCTTGTGTGTCTTTACCTCATAAGTGAAGTGCTTTAGGTATTGATAAGGCAAGCCTAATAAATAGATTAATTATCCGCTGACCTGATATGAGTCAAGGAAATAAAAGTTTAATGTGAGTCCCACTGCTCTATTCAGTTGATTTTTAGCTGGCAGACTTCACTTTTATGGAATGGAGGGGTCGGTTTGACACAGCTGTGGAGTCGTTCATTTGAAATTTATATGATGTACTGATAACGCTTGTTTCTCTTTGTTTTTAGCACTGCCGTTTTGATGGAGTGAGAAATCGCTGTCTAAGAAGCATCCACAGAAACAATTGGAAACAATTCTACAAACTGCTTCAAATTCAGTTACTTGAATAGCACCCAACTAAATCATGGATGGAATAGACGCCTTGCAGAGCTCTGGCTTGGAGACTAAGGCTGAACGGATTGCCCGCTACAAGGCAGAAAGAAGGCGGGAGCTGGCTGAACGTTATGGCAACACAGACGATTTCACCTCCAAATATGTCCGACGGGATAGGAAGATTGGTGAGACGGCCGAAACAGTATCTTCAGTAACCAAGGAGAAAGACAAACATGAAGATAACGGCTCAGAACCAAAATACACCAGAAGAGGTATCAGGAGTAAAGAATATGTGGAGACTGTTGGTGATGAGCCCATTCATGCAACAGAGGCAAAAACTAAACTGAAAACGGACACAATTATACCTTCAAAGTCAGAGGTTGCCCCTTCTATAAAGACGTCTTCTCATTTCAGGTGAGTTTCAAAATGTAATCAATCCAAAACAAATGCTAAATCAAAGTCAAATACTTTTCTTTTTTTATGTCTTGTGTTTGAACTGGACAGTGTATGAGATAAGGTCTGATCCATGAGGAGTAAAGCTGCAGCAAACATGTTTTTCTGTAAACTTTGTAAGACGCTTTGTAAAGACAGCCATGTTTTAAAAGTCAAGGAGCTTACTGTCTTATGAGTGAAGAGGAGGCAACAACTTGACCCTGTAAGGAAACACTTAGGGCTATGTTCTGTTTGAAGTAAACACAAAGAAGCCTTTCCAAAATTGGTCTCGAGTACCATACTACCAAACTGATGTCACATTGCTGCAATTGCATACAAGCCATTTGTTTTAATCCATTTAAGTCATACTGGGATGGGTGTTTGTGGATGAAAAACAAACTTGAATTGTCAGGATGACTTGGAAGACGTCGAGCTTTGCTCACTGGTTAGCAGGAATTTTCATCTAAGCTCTTTACACACACAGATAAGAACATGTCCAGTCTTAGGTCTGGATGTTTCAGCTGTAGTCAGGCTGAAGTTATGCTGGACTTGTCTGTTCCTGAAGAAACTGCTGAGGGAAAGTTGGAGACAAAGGGGAGACATGAGTTAATGCATACAGTTAAGATAGTCAACGTTTAGGGCTTGCGGGCAAAAAAAATAAATCAAGTGAGCCATGTTTGTGTAATAGCAATCTATGAATATTCTTGTGAGCGAATGCCTTTTTGATTTTCTAAACTTATTTTGTGTTTTTTATTTATTTATTTAAATTAAAGGTATGCTGCAATGGCAGTTATTAAATATTCTAAGCTACCAATTAGTTGTTTAATGTAATTCAGCTTTGTTTTTTTTTATTCTAAATGTCAGTGCTAATGTTAAACCTCAAAACTGATGCATTTAAATGCAAATATGAATGATTGTATATAGGGCTGAACAATTAATTGCATTTGCAATAATATCGCAATATGATGAAACAGATTTTCTAATCGCAAAGGCTGCGATTTGTCTGGTCACGTGATCTGGTTACGTGACTTGCAAGTAAGCGGAGCAAAGCAGAGCGGGGAGTGTGAGAAGTCAACTCTGCATTTTAACCAGTTGCACAATGGCGTCAGACTCGACAGAAGTTGACACATCTGAAAGTTTGGTACCAAAGAGCGGCAGCACGTCTGTTTGGATTTATTTTAACTATAAAAAAAGAAGATGCTGCGCAACCACATGTATTGTGTAGAATCTGCCTTGCTGCTGTTGCTACCTCTCAAGGTAACACCACAAATCTTTATCAACACACACACACCAAAAAAAAAACACATCACAAATCCAATTACGATTAGGGGTGCACCGATTGCAGTTTTCTGGCCGATCACCGATAATCTTTCAGTCTGACCTGCTGATTCCGATTTTGGTCGATACCGATTTTGTTTTATAAGCGACTCTGTTAGGTGTTATAAGATCACAATGCACCTTAAATTTTCCAATATTATTTTATTGTAAAACATACCCTTGAACAATATCCTAGAAACAATATAAACTTGTTTTAACTGGCCATGAGGTAATGCTCTGAAATATAAATGGTTCAGACAATTGTTGTTTAAACTAAAAAAAAATCTGTTTCTCATGCAAGTATTGGCCGATTTCCCAAAATTAAGGAACTTGGGGCCGATTTATCGGCGCACCCCTATTTACGATAGTTGCATGGCTAGAATGCCAACGACCAGTGCTTCAATGTAAGTATGTACAGTAAGCAAAGCACCAGCTAACAGGGATCACTGACCGAACTGTTCGAAGGTATTACTCCGTATGAACATAATTCGAAACGACACACAGAAATAACTCGCACAATGATGGAGTTCATAGAGAAAGACCTGATGCACATTGATATGGTGACCTGCCTGGGTTTACGGCTTTGGTAAACACAATGGATAAGCGGCACAGGGTGCCCTCGCACACACATTTAAGTCAAATTGCTATCCCGGAGCTATTAAAAAAAATGCAGAAACGGTTGCAGCACAGCTGAAAGCAGTGGAGTTTTTTGCAACTGAAACAGATTGATTCATTGCTCGTGTTCGTTGAAAAATACATAAGAAGAAATTGAAAAATAATTGCATATTAAATTGCAATCGCAATACTGAGGTTAAAAAAAAATCACAATTAGAATATTTTCCAAAATCGTTCTGCCCTAAATGTATTTGCAATCATTCCAGCTGTACAGTCTCAAGTGCTGATATAACCATATGAATTACAGAACAAAGTGTGCAACCAGTTGTATGCATTTTATGATTGGATTTTCCCACATGTTTGTCTGCATAAGCAACATGTTTGTGGCTTGGTTACAGAAACGTCATAAAAGAAACTGGAGTGCAGCTGTTCCAGTGAATAAAAAAAAAAAGTCTGCTAAGAAGCTTATCTGCATCAACCAGCACTCACTTACTCTAAATTCATAGTTGAAGAGTGGCATTCCAAAAGTCTGTTTTGACATTTACAGTCTGCTGCCAATTAGGTGCACACCTAATAAATACTTGGAGGAATTTTTGAGTTCCTCTGCTTAAGTTTTCAGTTAATTGTTACTGAAACTTGGATCTTTGGCTGCACATAAACCAAATAAAGTTAACACTAAACTTTTTGTGAATCCTGTCTTTAAAAATACTGTTTACGCCTTGCAATTTGATTGAAATACTTGGGCATTATTTTTGCGTTGCAACAAAAAAGTGAACCACTCTCCACACGTGTTGGATTTATGGTTTAACTTTTTTTGTTTGCAAGTATTTCTAATAAAGACCTTGTTTTGTTGTTTTGCTCAACAGTTTTGAATTGGAAGCAAAGGAATACAATTGAAGATGAATGTTCTTTATGAATGTTCTTTAGCTGAGCTTTTTAACTAACTTCCAGATTTTTCTTTTGGATTTCTTAAAAGGTCAAATGCCTACAGTACATCAAATCCTAGTCTTTTAGCTCGGTCAAAGCTAAATACTTTTTGTTTCTGTTTGATCTTGCTGTGTGTGTATGCAATAATTTATTGGAGCAAAATAAAATGTGCTTCCAAGTTTTTGATTAATGAAGAGCTGGCCATAGCTTGCAAATATTTACATTTTTTTTATTTCCCCCCCGTTCCCCTGTTCCTCTGAATCACTCTGCAATTTGCTTCATTTTTCCTCTCCGGTTGGTTTTGGCAGCAGACACTGATGATGATGTTGCTCCTCTCAACAGCTGACAGTCACATTGTGGTTTGGGCAAGTGTCACCTTGTCTTTGTGGTTGTAAAGGAAACTGTTAAAGAAGAGCACCTGTTAGCCTGCTTTAATCAAATCACATCACCATCACTAAATAGAAAGTTTGAAGGAATGATAAATAGAGTTGGGCTTTTCAAGTCATTGCATGTAGGATATAACTCACCAGTTCCTGTATTAGACATTGAGCAGTCTGCAGTTAATATGACTGATTTTTTTTTTTAAAAACCATGCTAAAACTGCTATAATTCTAATGATTTTCATCTTATGCTGTTAAAAAGTAACCTTTTGTGGTTCTTTGAGTAAAATTGTTACATTTTTGGTAGTCCCTGCACATTGGAGGTTCCAGTTTTGAACAAACTTTAAGGCATGGAAGCTCCAGCAGCTGATTATGAATACTTTGTAAATACCAAAGGAAACTATATATAGAAATAGTGTTGGTAGTTTGTTGCATTCAAAGTATGTTGGAACTTAAATTAGCAGCGCAACAAAGGTGTTGAAGTTTCAGAGACAAAAGCATGCAGTGGAATGTATTTGTATCTCAGTGACATCTTACACAACAACACAGAGCATGAAGTTGTAGGAGTGCAAACATCACATATTGAAGTCAAGGGGGATTCAAGAAAAAAAAACTATTACTTTGTTTTGAATAACAATACAAACCTCATTTTATTTGGTTGATAACAGATTTGAGTCCTTGCAGTAGTTGTTTGAACTTACGATTCTACTTCAGCGTAAGTAAAAAAGGTCAGGTCATTGAGATACAATTTATCAACTGATTGAACTAAAACGACAAAACCTTGAACTTTAGTTTAAAGATGATCAGTGAGTGTGGCCTTTTAAAATAAACAGGAAAAACTTTGTTATAATGCAATAGACTGTTTTACAATATTTGTCAGTTGCTTCAGAAGTTGCTGCTTTGGTTATAAGAAAGCCTCAACTCTCCAAAATGTTAGAAAACGGTCTTAAATTTAGTGAAAATAGATATGGAGGATGGACTTGGTGTGGGGGGGAGGGCAGATCACAAACACTTTGATGACACAAACATTGTTTCACTCATAAACACAACTGACCTTTTTCCTAACATCTACTTTTATTTAGTTACGACTAATTCAACAACTGTATGTCAAACTGACATATTAACATGCTGTATTAACAAACTACTAAACAAAACTTTTTTTAAACAACTGTTTCAAATCTTTTACTTATAAAAAAATATATTGTACAGGACAAAAAGTACAGTTTCCTATTGTACAATAACTTCACTTGAGACATTTGGCTTCATTGCAAAATGATGTAACACTAAGTTAATATGTCTAAAGTGACATGAACCATGTTGTCATGAGGCATTGTCTGAACATAAAAATAACACACTTTAAAGGCCACCCTTGTAGATGACCAAAACTTGGCCTCTTGAAAATACTCACATCTCCACCTCTAATCCAACCTTGGACCCGAGTTCTTCTCTTCCTATTAAAGTTGTTTTGCATCCAGCATGCAAGCTTAGTGTGCATGCTCCATGCCTTGTTTCCTGTTTTTAATGTATACTGTATGGCAGCGACACTGCACCAAATTCAGGCCTGGCGTAGTTATTAAAAATATTTTGGGTTGGTTTTGTGCAAGTGAAGGTATTTCTAGATATTATCCCATGTTTTCAATGATATTTTTTAGAAAATATAAATAAAACGATTGTTTGGGGAAAGTTTTTTTTTTTTTTTTTTTTTATGTGGAGAAATCCTGAAGCTATGTTGTACTCGGCACCGTCGTCCTAAGGGGCGGCCGTGGCACAGTGGTAATGGCAGTCGACCCCCGATCAGAAGGTTGGAGGTTCGAATCCCGCGTCCGCCCACCATGTGTCGTTGTGTCCCTGGGCAAGACACTTAACCCCGAGTTGCTCCCGGTAGGTCTGGATGGCGCCTTGCAAGGCAGGCTACCACTACCGGTGTATGAATGTATGAATGAATGGGTGGATGGCTGGTATTGTAAAGCGCTTTGGGGCTCCTCACAGGGGGCTAGAAAGTGCTATATAAATAAGCTCCATTTACCATTTACCATAATACCATACTTTATGTGGAACTATAAGATATGCAATTGTTTCTCATGGACTCATAAGACTCGGAAAACCAGATGGGTATACAGTGTAACTATGGAGTATTGGAGAAGGGGTAGAATTAAAAAGTTTTACTTCTTCCTACCTCTTTTCAGACATTAAATGAGATTTGTGTGTGTGCATGTATATGGGTATGTGTGCGTGGATAGGTGTGTGCACATTGGGATGAACGTATTTCTTTATTTTGTGTGCGTCTAGTCAAAGCAGATGTATTTGCAGATGCGTGTTTGTTTTGCAAAGAGTTCTGTGTGTTCAGATTTGCATGTCTGTGTGTATATGTGTAAGTGTGTACATGCATGTATGGATGCACAGATTGATATTGGTGTTGATGTTGATGCATCCTGTGCAGTGTGCAATGGTTTTGACATGTCTGGAATGAATGGATAAAATAAAAAAATGAATGGATAAAATAAATATGTCTCGATTGGCCGTCGAGTTTTATCTTGCGGCTTGCCTCTGCTTGCCCTTCCTCACAGACCTTTGACCTCTCCCAGATGTCCAACATGGGTTTTCTTTGTGTTAAAAGCTGCCCTCACCCCTCCTCCTGTTTCATCATATAGCTGCTACCCCAAGCAGATGCTGTCCCCATCCATTTTTAACGCCCATTACTCAGAGATGAATGAACTCCTTCAGATAGCACACAGCCATTGCTGTTCTGCCGTTGCAAACATGCAGTTCAAAGTGAAGGATACATGTCATGTGAGGTGCAGTGGCTGGCTCGCTGCTTTTCTTCTATCACCAGCTTGTTTTAGATCATGCATTTTAAATGTGTTCAACGTACTCTTAGTGGTGTTTGTATTATTATTATTGTTATTATTGTTGTTGTTGCTTTTCTCTTTTTTTTTTTATTTTTTTACAAACATCAGTCATAACAGACATGCATATGCCACTTTTTGCCTCTATACCAACATCAACTACTACCTCATACATATACTGTGTACATTAACTCATATGCTGCTTTGCCACTCTTTGCAAATGTCAATGCTAGAACCTTCAGTTTATTTTATAGATATACTTTTTATACTTTTTTTATACTACTATGCAAAAACTCAGGACAGTATTACACTTTTATTATTTCATTTTATGCTTATGTTCATTAAATGTTTAGTGTTTTAGTGTTGGTGTAAATTTTCATACTTTTATACTACTATGCAAAAACTCAGGACAGTGTTACACTTTTACTATTTTATGCTTATGTTTATTAAATGTTTCAGTGTTTTAGTGTTTAAATGGTTACTGTTGCACCGAGGGACTGAGAGAAACGCAATTTCAATCCTGTGTATGTCCTGTACATATTGCAGTTCTGACAATAAAGTTGACTTTGACTTTGATGTAATTTCATCATTTCCTTATGCCAGTGACTGATCTCATTCATCTGTCTGTCTACTAGGCTGCTGGAAACTGGTGACACAGAGGAGCCTAAGGGTAAGATGAAGCCTCTACTTTTACTCTACTCAAATCATCTATTATTTCACCGGATGCCTTCCCAGCTGACGACTTTCTATTAGTCAGCCTGAAAGGAAAACTGATCTCCCAGCTGATGTCGGATCACCTATCGGGTTTATTGATGCATGCATTTTAAAACCCCTCCGCAGAGGAGTGTGACAAAATAAATGCAGTTATGAGCTTAGTTTTTTTTTTGGTGAGACTAAATGACACAAAGGGGATATTTTAACTACAGTGGTGGTTTTATTTTCAAATCTACAGGAGAAAATTAAAGACTACAAGAAAAATATTTGTACACTGTCTGTGACTTAGTTTGTGTGTGTTAGTCTCTGCTTTTCCTGGTTTGTCTCTGTTGTTTATCATCATTTGGTGTATATTCATTCATTTATACAAGTTAGTCTCCTTGAGCCACGAGGACTCATTTACAAGAGTCTATTAAAGCTGCTATATGTAACTTTTCTAACAATATATTTTTAACATATTTCTTCACTCTGTCACTAGATTGATGTTAGAGAGGTAATCTCTGAAAAAAACTAAAAAAAAATATTGTCCCCTTGCTTCTCCAGGTGGTAAATAAGCATTTCTAAAAAGAAAAAGTGACCCGCCATTTTCCAGCCAATAAAAACAAAGTTTGTAACCAGCCAATAAAAACCGAGCTTGAATTCGAATCAGCCAATAAAAACAGAGCTTGAATTTGAATTTTAACAGACCACAAGGGGGCAGAGCCATATATGGCTCTGAGGAGGAGGGATCAGAATGCTTTGCTTGTTGAAATTTTTTCTAAGTGCTGATGTTCTACAGAAACTGCAGACTCCACCTTTAAGCTTGTTTAAAAGGGTCTTTTTTTACATTTCAATTTAAGCCTTTTTCAGTGTAGGGATAAATCTAGGCCACTAACATAATTGTCTCCTCATATTCTTCCACCTGAGCCCACAGCCTGAAAGACCCTCCATCATATGGCTGTATATCATGTGTTTTGAGCGAGGTGTGTCATGTGATACTTGCTCATACAAGTCACAGAACGTTTAAATTGGTTTAATGTTATGTTAGACAACCATTTTAGTCCACTCATGATAATTTTAGGATCAACTCATTGAAGAGGGATTTGCTTTTTCTCCAGTGTCGGTTTCCTTTGCTCTGTCTATGTTTACATAGACATAAGTAATCTTGTTAAATGGCCATTCGGAATAAAAATTTCTCATGTAAACGCCCCATTCTGATTAATTTTTGTTTATTCAGCGCGATCAGACAGAATTTGTAATCAGAATGAAACATGTGGTTTACGCTGTTTCCTAACCCAAACGGTGTTCATGTAAACACTTACCGGTAATCTGTACGTATTTTTTTCCCGATCATGAAAAACTGACCTGAATGTTTGTGTGCGACCTAATTAATTTCCGCCTGGCTAATGCTAATAATATTGGCATGTCGGGGAAGCAAAATTGGTCGGTGAGCGACACGCCTACTAGAAACTTTGAAAGAGCTCAAAATTATCTATATTATTACCTGTAGCTAAGTCAGGGAGTGCAGTAACGTCTCCACCGCCATTAAAATCTGTCGCAGGTCCATTTTGGGCGCTCAGGTTTGTTTACATTCATCCCAGAAGTAAACCGGAAGTAGAACTTCTTCTTCTGTGTTTTTTTTTTTTTTTTTTAAGGAGAGTTCACCACTCTGCGCATGTCAGTACCGTACTTCTGTTCTGAACCAAGCCTGCTGCATGTAAACGTTCATCATGAACAGATTGTGCCCATGTAAACAATACATTTGAATTATTTAATCTGAAAACATTTCAATCCGATCAAAGAATGTTGCGCATGTAAACCTAGCTACCGGTAGTTGCAACTGTTTGTTCACTTGACATGCTCAGGAGCAGGGGTCGACTAAAACATGCAGGATTGTGGCTGGCCCTCGAAGACGTCACTGATCTTAATAAATGCAGCCAACATCAAAGCTTAAGCATTGTCAGTGATTTTATTTTGTTTTTTAATAAAACATTGGATATATTACATATGCTTGGCACTTAAATTATTATTTGAATTAGTTTGAAAGCTGAAAGAATATGTCAATAATTGACTTAATTCACTTCCATTTGTTTGATTTAATTTACATTGCATCAGTTTGCAACCACAATTATCCAACTCCACAATACTGTACATAAAATCAAACGGGTTTAAGTTTTAACTACCTGCATTCAAATGTAATGGTTTGAATGCAATTCAATTACAACTCATTCCAGTGCAGTTAGGTTCAGATCAAGCTCCTGTTTACAATGAAAATATTGCATTGGAGAATGTTTATGATGTGCTCCTTCAGAATTGTTCTCTGCTCTCAAGGTACCACCAGTATAAACGCAGAACTTATTAAATTAAGACAGCCTAACCTTTTACATTTAATTGACACTAAACAAAGAGACCAAAGTTTTTTTATAAACTGCACAAACTCATAATGCTTGCATATAAACATTAAGAAAATCTGTAAACATTCTGAAAAACCTATTGCTGCTACATATTTTTATTTTAAATGGTAAGATATTAATGGTTCACATGCTTTCCACAGAACCCCACTTCAAACATTCTGAACTATCACTTTCACCATCTTTGTCTTCTGTTTCTGGTTTGTGATGTTGTAGATCTGCTGGTGTAAAGAACGTGTCTTATATTGAGATTTTGTTTTGTTTGTCGCAGGGTTTGATGTGGTTAGGATGTCACTTTTGCTCCAAGTTGTGCAGATTTCATGTATTTCTCTATTCTTGAGAGCATATAGACTTGTATTGGCTGTTCTAAGGTCAAAGGTCCATCCAATAAGCTCTTAACAGGGCAGTCTTGAAAGACACATGAAAACACTTAAAGTATAGTTTGTTGACTTATGCAAAAGTTTTTCCATTTCTTCAGTTTATTTTATTTTTTCTGACTCCAGTTATGGTCTTGGATCACTGATTATGTAAAAAAAAATTGGACTGAAGTCAAAGCTATGAGTGCAGTTCAAGTGCAGTCACCAGTCTGCAATGCTTAACAATTCATTTGAAGTAAATCACTTTAAGCTCTTAGCAGCAGGGGAGCTTGAAGCATGAATCAAAAGTGGAGGGTCTTTTTTTTCCTTTCTTCTTCCACTGGAAATACTTAGTTTTTCAGAGACATGCTATTATTTAGGATTAAAATATCACATTGTCAAAGCAATAAAAAAATGATTTAAAAGGGGGAGACGGGATTAAATTGCAGTGAATCGGGACTTTTTAATATTATATGTAATGAGTTCCTCATGTTTAGAAAACTTCATTTTCAGTGCTGTTTTCCATCAGTCAGATGGGATTTGGTTCTCTTTTTCCATTGAACATTTACCTACTGTTAAAACACTAAAAACATATTCATTCATTCAACCTTTATTTAGTCAGGTAAATCTTTTGAACCTCATGGGCTCATTTACGAAAGCGACCTGCTAAAACACACGCACACACTATATACCAGTGTGTGCGTGTGTGTACCGGTATATGTATTTTTTATTTGTAGCCAAAATGCTCACTCTATTAAAACTTAGTGTCTTTTTTTTTTTTTTTACTTGAGCTAAGGACAATCACATATTTTACCTTATTGGACCAAAACCACAGAAGTCAGTAACATTACCCACTTGTTCATCTAGTATCTGTGGTCCGTACTAATTATGTCTATTGTGTGTTTTTAGATGATGAGAAGCCAGTGGAGTGTGCCAAGAGAAGTGTCACTTCAAAGATGTCTCATTTTATGGTACAGTATTATAATATTTTGATTTACCTTCTGTCTTCCTTAGTGCAAGTCTTTTAGATTGAATTATCACGGTGGTGTTTCATCTTACTCTTGAAAGTGTGAAATCTCAGGAATAAAACCCATCTCACAGCATATGATTACATTTTGGTGTGTGGCCTTGGCTTAACGTTAAGCAGAGGTTAAATTTAGTTCAGTTTTGGCTTAATGCAAGTAGTGGTTAGAGTCTGTGTGAGTCTCAAGAAATTTATGTTTGTGAAAATCTCTGACGTGGTTGGGACTGGTACTACTGTACTGTAACACAATATTCTGTTATTTACTTTGTACTGTAACACAATATTTGGTTATTTACTTTGTACTGTAACACAATATTTGGTTATTTACTTTGTACTGCAACACAATATTTGGTTATTTACTTTTTACTGTAACGCAATATTCAGTTGTTTACTTTTGTCAGATATTGTCTTGCAAGTATTGTTGCTGAATCCAAAAACATTTCTAGACATCACTTTTTAAAGTTGTATGCACTAACATGACGTCAGTAT
The DNA here is from genome assembly GCA_038048925.1 of Garcialebias charrua. Taxonomy (NCBI): domain Eukaryota; kingdom Metazoa; phylum Chordata; class Actinopteri; order Cyprinodontiformes; family Rivulidae; genus Garcialebias; species Garcialebias charrua. The sequence continues at coordinate 14,245 of JBBPBX010020985.1, read as the reverse complement.
AAGCCATCCCTCTGTTCTGTTTTGCTAAAACAGTAACGGCACATTTATGGGTTTCTGGTCGGAGTTGTTCAGGCTGTACATGAGTTTACTGTACTAAGTTTGATAGTTTGGTGCAATTGTTTTTCTTCCTTAGCAAGACATTTATCTGTTTATTCTTTTATAAATTGAAATTTTAGCAACAAAAAAATCTTTGTAAATTTGTATTTAACTAATTCATAAGGTATGTAAGAATTAATGAGGAGGTCAATATTAAATACTGACCTCTTTATCCTTAATTAATCTACTTATTCAGATTGAATAGTAAATGTTCACGGATTCTGTTCTTTTTCAGTTTACCCAATATTTCTGTGATCTTTATGATGGATAAATACACAAAGCCATTAAGTGACAAAGACGTTAACTTAGTTTGATATGTCAAAGAGACACTATCATTTATTTACAATAAATCAACTAAATTAACACCATTACACTTGATTGACATGATTTCACTTTCTTTCAATTCAAATACGTCAGCACACTTAAATTTAACACAACAGACATAAATATTAGATGTTAAGCATATTTAGTCTGTGGGCTCTTTAACTTAAAAAATATAGTTTCCAGCTTAGGTTGAGAGGGAAAAGAAATAGGAAAGATTTATGGAGGAAGAAAAGTTAAGAGTTTTAGGGAGTTATCTTGATGTGTTTAACCAGAAACATGGCAGTTCTCCGGCCGATTAAAGCTACACGTTGGTACCCTTGGCAAAGCATTTGACGACTTGTTACCTCGTGAAGATGGTCAGTCTCCCTCGGTCCAGTTTGGTCAGTTCGTTTACCATTCTCAGCGTCTCCAGACGTGCGCCTTGACTCGAACCGAAGTAACGGCAGCTCCTGGTGCTGTTGTTCAAGATAAGACGTTCCTTAAAGGAATGTCAATAAAAGAGAGCTTTTCAGCTGTTGAAGATGGCTTATAACTTGGCATGTTATAAGTCTTTAACTGAATGACGTGTCCTTAGCGTGTGACTAGACGATCATCAGTTCTTTGGAGAAGACCATGGTTTGAGGCTTACTCCAGCAGACTTCTTCAGAGAAAGTAAGATGTGAAGGTTTTAACTGAGACGTGACCCAGAAAATGTGTTCTTTCTGATTGGCCGAATGGCATCATAAGTTGATGTGAGGATGACATCAACATGTTGAAAGGGGGTCAAAAGATTAGTTTGTCAGAAAGATAAAGTGTTAGTTTCAGATGTCAGCATTTTATCATAAAACTGATTCCTTTGCTTTAACACTTTAACAAAATACTGTTGGTTTGATTAAAACAACGTCATTAAGCATCACATATGGGACCTATTAATGATAATAGCTTGATTATTAAATAGGACAAAAACAAAAGTCTTTGGGTGTCTAGATTGTCCTGAGCTCAAGCTAAAATGAATGAGATAAAGTGTTCCTTTTATCTTCACATGCAAGTTCGAGAGGAGAGGAGAAATCCTCCATGTACAACATTTTGAATTAAGCAGAGTATTTGATTTATCTGACATTAAAATGTACTGATGCTCTTACAAATAAAATTATTCTTTTGATCACATCAGCCTAAAATCAAAGATAGAAATAGTCTCTTATTGATGACTATGTTATCAGATTATAGCTAAATGAATAATTTTGTAGTAAATGTCTTGCTTCACTGAGAGGTCAGTAAAGGTCATCACTGGACAGTTCAAAAACCTTAATTTGACCCTGGGTAGGTCCACTACAGGTAGTTGAAGTGGAAGGTGTTGAATTGGAATGAACTGACTGTGACCGCATGTATCTGGATTTCAGTCAGAGTTGGATTGAATCCGATTGCAACTGAGTTTTAGTTGGACCTGTTTCTTTAGATCTGTCCTGAGCCAATCTCAAGTATTGAATCTGGGTCACAATTAGTTTCAGTGTTTACCATACCATTATCAAAGGAGGGCGACCCGTCCTGTCAACAGAACCGAGCGCCCTGCCTACTGAACTGTCCTTCTCCCCGTCGACAACTGTAGCGCTAAGCCAGCAACATGCAATACAGATGTGCTAACTAAAAAGCTACAGATGTAGCGCTTTGTTTCCCTCACTCAGAGCCGTTTCTTTTGACCCCCCCCACCGGTCGACAACTGTCGGCACAAACGGCGCACAACGTGTGTCCGATTTCCCAAAATTAAGGAAATCGGGGCCAATAAATCGGCCGATTTATCGGTGCACCTCTAATATTTACTTTAGATTAATTAAAATGGCGGTACAACGAGGAAAAGACGTTTGTGTGCTTGTTGGCTGACAACAGAATAGCCTATATGCCACGGGTTTCCGTTTCAGCACCTCCGCAGTCATTACACAGTCGGCGCACTTCCGGTTAGCGGGAAAGACACGAACATAAATGACTAAATACAATTAATAAAACATCAGCATACACACCAATAACAACTCTATACACATATAAAACCATATAAAATTATGGCGACGTTCCCCCTACGGATAGCCGCGATAAATGTTCGCCGAAACCCCCCCGCGGAACAGCTGTTCCCACCGGTGGGCGGACACAACGGTACTCACGTGTAGTGCCGGTAGCGCGCGGCCGCTTCCCGTTTCGGCTCGTTGTTATGGTAGGCTACTAGGAGCTAACGCTGACAACAGCGGAGGTGGATGGGAACCGGAAGTGGCGGGTAGGTGTTCGATTTTACCGGAAGTACGTCACGCCCCCCCCGTGGCATATAGGCTATTCAGATGGTGCTAAACCAAATCAACTTATTTCACAAGCTTCAACTGATAGAGGGCATGTGACCTTGTTTTGGCCATTACATTTTTGGAAACCGTGGCAGTGGATGGCCAGTGTTTTGTGACTTTTTCCACTTATTTTCCCATTCCTGTGTTGTGTTGCCTTGGATAGGAACAAACTTTGATTTGGTTTGTAAAAGGTCATGTAGATAGGGACTTTTTTGAGCTCCCTCTGCTGGATCTTCAAGTAAAATTACTGCAACTTTTCCAACATATTGTGCATCATTTACAGTTCATAAATTTTGAGTTTAAAAGGGTCATTACAGATTTAACGTTTTCCACATTGAACGTAATTTAGAATAAAAAGGATTGCTTTGAAAGAATTCTTCCCACCTCATCTCTATCCAAGCTGTCATATTTTTGCCAGTATTTAAACGCATTAACTCTGAAAGTTGACAGCACAATATTAAGCCCAAATATTTCAATTTACTAATTTCCTAGTGATGTCACGGTTTATACATGTTGCTGCTGTCTGTTCTCTTCATTTTCCTTTCACATTCTGGTTTCCTTGTAGCCTTTTCCAGTGCAGCTGTTGCACACCAGCTCCTCTCTGGAAGTTTGCTTCATTAATAACAAATTAAGCCATTCGTTACTTCATTGTGTTTTGCACCTGGTTGCAAGCCTGGCCAAAGGCATTACTTCAGCTCACACTGTCCATGGAGGTCTGAAAACGATTGTGGGAAGAAAAATTTAGAGCACTAAAAGAAGCGGTCAGGAACAGAAAACTCGAGATGATCCCAAATCCTGTGGGAAATTGTCACACGCGAGTTTGAAATGAACTGAGAATCTGGTTTTCCCATGATGCTGAGGTTTCAAAGGTGGTTAGGTTTCATAATGTTTGAAGTGAATAGCTGTTCTAATTTGGCATTTAAAGACTAGGACCAGTGCCAGGCTTTGCCAAGTGAACCCAGCTGGCTACAAGTTTTTCCAACAAACAAACTTGGTAGAAAAGCATGTTCTTGAAAGAGCCTCTATTATCCTACATATTTTGCTCCTGTCTAAAATCTCATACCTTAAGGCTCCTCAGTTCCCCGCCAACAACAATGAGAGATCACACATTTGTGTCTTTTCTTGTTTCTGCTTAAAGTTTCTGTTGAAAACCAGATATCCATTTGAGGAGATGGAGCTGGTGAGATCATTTGCTTTCCAACATACAGTGTATCCGAAAAGTATTCACAGCACTTCATTTTTTTCCACTTTTGATGTTACAGCCTTTTTCCAAATTGTTTTAAATTAATATTTCCTCAAAATTCTGAACACAACACCCTCATAACAATGTGCAAAAGGATTTGAGATTTTTGCAAAATTATTAAAAGTAGAAAACTAAGAAATCACTTTTGCATACCTTTGGCCGCAATTACAGCCTCGAGTCTTTTTGAATATGATGCCACAATCTCAGCACACCTATCTTTAGGCAGTTTGTCACATTCTTATTTGCCATACTTCTCATCAAGTTGTATGGACGTCTGTTCACTGCCAGTTTCAGATATCTCCAAAAATGTTCAATCAGAGTAAAGTCTAGTCTCTAGCTTGACCACTCCAGGACCTTTACTGTGTGGTCCTGAAGCCACTCTTTGGGATCTTGGTCATGTTCTTTGGGTCGTTGTCCTGCTGGAAAAATGAACCATCGCCCCAGTCTGAGGTCAAGAGGGCTCTGGAGCTAGCCTGGCCCTCGCCTTCCTGCACAGCTCCGCTCAATTCTCATTTCCCTTCACTGCACAGTCTGGGACTTCTCCCATCCACAAGGATTTCTCCGGTAGAATTTTGTTCGGACCAATCAGAGAACAGAAGGGGCGGAGTTTTTGGCCCCCTAACCCATGCCCCCACCTGTCCCAGCGTGCAGAGCCCTATAAAGGGCTCTGCCAGCGCGCAGCCAGCGAGCAGCGGCATGTTCTCATTCAAAGCGATGCAGGACTGTTTTATATGTGATATAAATTAGTATTAATTTCCCCTTCTTAATCCCTTATCTGGAGTTTTCTTTTGTTTTTTTTGGCCAAAAGTCAAGTGATCGCTCGCTCCCTCCTCCTTCTCTCCCTCCGCTGAAATGAACAAGGAAATGGCTGAGGTTGTCACGAGAATTAAACTCGGGTTTTACGTTGCTGCCCGAGTCCCATCAGATTTTCTGGTCTTCTGGTGAGCTGGACCAGCGATCCATGGTTTTATTTTATTTTATTTAAACGTTTTATAACATATAAACACAGGATTTCCAGCGCGGCAGCCAGCAGCGAGAGAAAAGCTGCAGGAGGCGGAGCAGTTGTCAAGTTCACCAGAGCACGGGGGGTGGCTCTGAGGGGAGGGAGCAGAATGCTTTCACTGTTCAAAATATCCAATGGTTTTGTTCCTCAGCAGAGGCCAACGCCTCCAGCAAGAATCGTTTTAAAATGGAGAAAGTCCAGACCCTTGTCTGAAGCGAAGTGAAGGACAGGGTCTGGTTTCAACCAGGCTACTCCGGAGCAGGTTTTCATCCAGGATGTCTCTTTACATTGCTGCATTCATATTTCCCTCTATTCTGACTAGTCTGCCAGTTCCTACTTTGGAAAAACATCCCCATAGCATGATGCTGCCACCACCATGCTTCACTGTAGGGATGGAGGGATAGTGTTTGCCTGGTAATGAGCAATGTCTGGTTTCCTCCAGACATGATGCCTGGCATTCACACCAAAGTGTTCAATCTTTGTCTCATCCGACCAGTGAATTTTGTTTCTCATGGTCTTAGTCCTTCAGGTGCCTTTTGACAAACTCCAGATGGGCTGTCATGTGCCTTCTTATTAAGGAGTGGCTTTCATCTGGTCACTCTACCATACATGTCTGATTGATGGATTGCTGCAGAGATGGTTGTCTTTCTGGAAGTTTCTCCTTTCTCCACAGAGGAAGGTTGGAGCTCTGACAGAGTGATCTTCACATTCTTGGTCACTGCCCTGACTAAGGCCCTTCTCCCCCCGATCCTTCAGTTCAGACAGCAACCAGCTCTAGGAAGAGTCCTGGTGGTTCCAAATGTCTTCTATTTATGAATGATGGAGGCTACTGTGCTCATTGGGGCATTCAAAGCAGCAGAACCTTTTCTGTATCATTCCCCAGATTTCTCAACACAATCCTGTCTCTGATGTTTACAGACAATTCCTTCGACCATGCTTGGCATTTGTGCTCTGACATGCACTGTCAACTGGGACTGTGCTTGCTCCGGATTTGAAGGCGAAGCCAAGAGCCAACATAAACTGGGGCGTTCTGTTGCACAAGGCCTCCGCTTCCAGTTCCGGGTTAAGACTGGTCAGACGGATGCCTCAGTGCTGAGCTTGTAACTTGTCCTTGCATAGACAGGTGTGTGTCATTCCAAATCAAGTCACTCAACTGATTTTACCACAGGTGGACTCCATTTAAGTTGTAGAAACATCTCATGGATGATTACTGAAAATGCATCTTCATGGCAAATGTTGTGAATACTTGCGCAAATGTGATTTCTTGGTTTTCTTTTTTTAATACATTTGCAAAAATTTCCCCAAAAACTTTTTTCACATTGTCGTAATGAGGTATTGTTCGTATAATTTTGAGGAAAGAGATCAATTTACTGGTAATTAATTTGGAATAAGGCTGCAACATAACAAAATGTGGAAAAAGTGAAGTGTTGTGAATACTTTCCAGATGCACTGTAAACAAAAGCAAGATGTGTATGTGATTACTTCTAGAGAACAGCATAATGCATTTTTACTTTGGATTTCTTAACTGAATTTCTTGAATGTGAGAATGTGTACAGTATTGCAAAAGAGTAAACCCTGCTTCGTGGAAAATAACTTCCATTCGTGTGATCAGTGAGCAGCACTTATTTGTAAGAGGCTTCTCTAATTGTATAGGAAGTTCAATTTAGGGTATTTTCCTCACAGCTGGAGATCTACTTATCCTCACCAGGTTATGCCAGGGGGCTCACTGAAGTGTTTACTGACTCTGCTGCAGGCTTCATGCTGCACATGTGTGGAAAAGATTCACCTATTGATCTTAAAAGACACGACAGTCAGATGTAAATGTCCCCTTCTTGGACTTAAAACAATATATATACTACAGTATATTGTTTCCATGACAAAAGTTGAGAGAGGAGTAGGTGTCAAATACAAGTAGTTAATTAGGCTTATTTATTTCAATTATCTTTAAAATAAATGCATTCATTCAACTTTTTATTTATACAGGTTTGTCTCCGTGAGTCATGAGGACTCCTTTTCAAGAGAGACCTGTTTTAGGCAAACCACAGATTAGGTACACATCAATAAACAGCCATAAAATTCATATAAAACAAAAGTAAATAAAAGTAATGATATAAAACAAATTTAAATTAAATTAGTGATGTAAATCAAAATAGAATCAAGCTACATTATGAAATGAGGTAAAATACTATAAATAAGAACATGTCTTTATTGATTTTTGCATTGAACTTAACAATTGTTAAAAATCCCTTAGAGAGATCAAAGTGGACAGCTTCAGATATTTTTGCAAGGTGTTACAGGAGCAAAGTAAGAAAATACATTTTTACAAAGTTCAGTCCACACTGAGGTACGCAGGTAATGATGGCTTGAGAGCGCACACTGTAACTGACGAAGTGTCACGTAGAAGATGTATATATGTGCTACCATAGTCAATGGCTGGAACGAAAGTAGCAACTACAAGATGTTTCCTAGCATTCAGAGTTGAGCAAGATCTACCGGTATTTCTGAAAAAGAAATACAATTTTAATTTCAGTTTCTTTATCAAGTTTTTGACATGCGGCTTAAAAGTGAGATGTGAATCAACCAAGATTCCCAAGTATCAATAAAAATCCACAAACTCAATAGAAACACCATTTGTAAGTAAGATAGAAGAAAAAGCTGCTGGTACCAACTTTCTGTTTTGTAAATCTTTGTTTTATCAGCATTTAGCACCAGTTTGAAATGGAACAAATCTGACTGGATTATGTCAAATGCAGACTGTAAAGGCCGAGATACACTGAAGCAGACTCCGTATACGCGCGTATACGCGCATATTTTGTGCGTATGTTTTTGCTGCTATACTTCAAGAAACTATCAGCTTTCAAACGCTCTCGTTCTCCTTGTTGTAATATGAGCAGCAGCACACGGAAGGGACTCAACTGAGCTCGCTGATTGGTCACTTGCTGACACGCCTACTGAATTGATTGACAGCGCTCAGTCAGCTGAAAGTGAAACCTTTAACATGAGCAGCTCGCTGGACTTCTGCGGTGTTCTGATGCGGTGTTTCTACTATATATGTTATAAAAAGTTCTCTCAGAAATAAAAATAATAACAGGGAGCGCTTTTCCTGCAGCACACAGCCCACCAGGGAATATTAAAACATCGCGCACCCAGGTAGGACCTGAATTCATTCATTTCAATCATCGAGTGAACGGAGGAAGAAGCGGTTACTTGACTTTAGGCAAAAAAACAAAAGAAAAGGCCCGATCAGCGATAAAGAAGGGGAATTTATTTCATTTGTGTAACATACAAAACAGTCCGGCGCCGGGAAGTTTATGGTCAGACACCGCGTATCGCGCACGCGGATCGCGTATGCGTAGTAAAAAAATACTTTTGCGCGTACATGCCCTGAGGGGCTACGCGGGGCTACGCTTTTGCCACAGCGTACGTACGCTGCGTATAGGCGTACCGTGAGGACGCTCGAGTGTATCTCGGCCTTAAGAGCTGGAAAACCTTAGCAATTGTTTTAGCACGACAATAAACAACTGTATCAGCATAGAAATGCAAGGATGCATCAGGAATGTTCTGACCTACATTACTTGTGTAGATTGTATAGAGTGTGGGTCTTGTGAGTCTTGTGGTACACTGTTACTGACAGTTAATATAATTAAAGTACCATTGTGTTGAACACATTACAGTACTTTCAGCCTGAGAGATAATTAGAAAACCAACCGATAGTGGGGTCTGAGAAACCAATATCTGAGATCTTATGACTTAAGATGTCATGGTCTACTGTATGAAAAGCTTTATAGACGGGTCTAAACAAAGTGCAGCACAGTAGTCCTTAGCATCCAATGCTTCAACATTATTAAAAACCTTCAATGAAGCAGTCACTGTGCTGTGTTTCCTGAGGCCAAATCGATGGGAAAATAATATGTTAAAAGAATCCAAATCATACTAGCCACAATATTTTGGAAAATGAATCCCGACACATCTGGAACATTAGCTCTTAACTCTACAGAGATGTCACAAAATATAAACTGTATGAGAGATTATTTTGTAGAAAATGTTATTGTTTGTCTTTTTTGTTGAACTTCATCAGAACATTAAAAAATCTGCATCACCTCAAGGATTTTAGACAGTTATTTTATTTGATTAAGTACATTTATGGCATTTGTCCACATTGTTCAAAGGTTGTTGTGCAGGAGAAAATTTGCAGAATTTCATTGAAACATTTTTCCAACCGGTCATAAAGGAATCGGTTATCCTTTAGGCTTGTGTTGCATCAAATGACAGAGAACATTGGTCGAGAAAACGATTAATCAAGTCGACAACCGTGAGTCTAACCACGCCTCAAACATGCTTCAGATTCCTCATTGATTCCAAGAAGTGCAAACCAAAGGTCTTGCATGGTTCCCTGACTTAAGCGTCTTTAAAATCTGTGGACAGACCTCAGAGAAACAGGTTGCTCAAGACAACACATAAAGATCACAGAACAAAAACCCATTCTGCAAGACGAAAATTGTGCAAACAGTCGCTGATTGAGATCACTGGGTACAAAAGGCATTTAAAAGCTGTAATATTTGCATACCAGAAACCAGCACTCGGTATAATAAGTCCTTAATACTTATTATGGACTAGATTAAAAAGCCAACAGCTTGGTGATGAAACTCGTTTCTTTACCGTGTTTGCAATGAACAAGAAGTTTAGCATGAATACCTTGTTTGATTTCCAACATATACTACTCAGCTGGGTGTTCAAATATGTGTGAGTTACAGAATGTCAATGCATCACCTCCTATTTTTGGTAATTATGCTGAGATTTAGTGTGTAATTCTAAATCTAAAATAAACCCAAACATGATATTTTTCAACAAAAAAGGAGTTATAACCATGTTAAGTACTTTTTTTTAGGTTTACTCTTACAATTGATCTTTAAATTTTTTTTTTAAAGTACAGTAATCTTGTTCTCTCTCAGCCTATCTCAGTTACAGAGTCTGTGATTACAGGTGCCTGTTACATTTGCATGTCATTTTATATACGGTACTGTATAGACCCACACCGGATCACTTACCTCTAAGCAGCTCAGCTGGACCATTGCAAGGGTTAAGTGCTATTCCTAAAAGCAGGGGTGGAGCTTTATTTATTCACTTCCCTATCAAGATAATCCTCACAGCTTGTGCAGCACCTCAGCAGGACTTCTTTCAAGTTCAGGTCCAATATTGAGTCTAACCTCCCCTCTTTACATGTAGGACCACAAAGGGACGGAGGATGGAAGCAGCAGGCGGCGATGTGATGACAAACTAAAGCATCAGCTGATCAGCAGTAACAAAGAGGAATCATCTTCTACCTGGTGAGCGATTTGAAGTGGATGCCAGCATGGATGAGCAGTTGTATTTATATTTACTATACAGTATGTTCTTTTTGTGCCACTTATATTATATGTGAGAAAACATCGGGAACAGATAGATACACCTTGAAAGTACTGTGGTTGATATCCACACCCAGCAAACTGAGCAGTCTGAATGGAACTGAGATAATTACAGACAAGTTGAAAGACAGTCATAAACCGCTGCTGAGATGCACAACCGAGATAGACCTGCAGAACTTGCCTTTTTATCACTGTTGTTAGATATGCACACAAACACACGTACACACAGGCGTCTGTTAATAGCAGACTCAAAAGTAGTACCGGTAGCTACAAAGGAGCTCCAGCTTGTGTTTAAAATGTTGTAGCAATAATTAATAAGATTGTGCATTAATGTCAAACATGGAACCAAGTACTAGTTTTTCTCTAAATGAGTCCATGTTTCCATCTTCAGCCATATTTTGTCACCAGCCTTTGGTGCATTGAAAGGAATATGAGTAAATGACTGTAACCTAACAGCAATACAAGAAGCACAATGAAAGCAAAAGATAATCTTTCTGAGCAGTACTACTTTTTAAGGGTCAAAAACACGAGTGCTTTTTTGAATTTCCAGTACCCTCCAGTCAGAAATGCTAAAAGCCTAATAGCTTTGGATTGTTGGTGTGTTATTGAAAGATAGAAGTGCTGTATGGCATGCTTGTATAATGGTGGCTCCTAGTCTAATGCACACTGAGTGGTAAATAGATAGCCGTCTATAAAAGCAGTCCATTTACCATAAGCAGATGTTGTGTCCTATGGATATTAAAGAAAGGCTGTTTAAAAAAACGAGACTATCTTTGGAGTTGTTTCCTGTGAAGTAGATTCACATGACTGACTTGTCTTGATCAGATAAGTGGCAGATCCTGAGTCAACAAATTCCAAAATGACACGAATGTCAACAGATTTTGACTATCCTTTTTTTTTTTTTTTCATCTACAAGGGTAGTATTTTCCAAAATTCGCAAATTCTATGAACATACTGAAACCGTGAAGAACCGCACGCTCCCGCAATACATATCTGGAAATGCTTCTTAGCAACCTGCTAAACACGAGGTTCGCATGTGACCCATGAGAATATTGATTTCAGTATTGGCAGGATGTCCAGTTTATCTTCTTATACCCAAAGAATCATTAAGAGCACAATTGTTTTTATAATTTATTTTCTTTCAATCACACATTAAAGCTCTTTTCAAGTGGCATTGTGTGTAAAGGGTGGAAACAATTCTTATTATATTTGTTGCAGATAGCCCTTTGATTGACCACAGTTTGGAGAAATAAAGTTCAATTCTTACTGATTTATGAGCTAATCGCTAGTTAGTGTGGCCAAGACCAACATGCTTTAAACAACAATCTACTTTGACCTTGCTCAGAGTAACTGTTAACTCATAAATCCATCAGAAATAAACTACCGTAATTTCTCCAAACTAAGGTCATCAAACAGAAAATATAAAATATTAATTGGTTTTTCTCACGATAGAACTCCAAATCTGAATGTTTAAAGTACTGTATATCACTAATTTGATATACAGTATTTTCTGGTGTATAGGTCGCACCTGTGAATAGGTCGCATTGTACAATTATCACCAATAGATTGGAAAAATCCCTAGATAGATCGCACTGGTGTATAGGTTGCACCTACATTTAGCTCTGCTGCAAATGTCTGCCACAGGAGCGCACAGCAAGGCTTTTAAGAAGATTAACACTTAAAAACAATTATTTGTTTGATAAAAATTATAGCAAATATATGTCTGAGCTGAACTTTTCCTTAATAAATGAACGTAATTGTGAAATGAGCTGGATTTAAATATTTGTTTCACTGAAAGTGATAACGAGCCATTTATAGGTGTATAGGTCGCATGCCTTGAAAAAAACCATAAAAAGGTGCGACCTATACACCGGAAATACGGTAATTGACATTTTTACCAGCTTTCTATTTCCATCACGATAAAGCTGAATTGCGTTTACTTTGTTCCCATCTTTGCATCAGTTTGCACAGTCTGTCTCTTTCTGCTGGTGTTTCAGCCTCCCTCATGCTAGTAAAGAAAAGGCAATGGAACAGTCTGCTGATGAAGCTTCCAGGAAGGAGGAGCACAAATACACAGCCAGTACAGAGGAGAAGCAGGTCAGTTTTCTTTTTTCACATGAAAATAAATTGGTTTAACATTACAAAAGCTTTGAAGCCATCATAAATCTAACAGTGTTTTCATAAATCAGTAGACTCCACTATAAAAGGCACCTCTGTGGAGTAGTTTGTTTTTACCACTGAAAAAGGCCATATGCAAGCCAATTCCAAAACTCTTACTCACCTTAAATTTGGCTTAGATATTTTTCCGTTCTGGTTTAGTTTAATCGCTTGTTATTGTTGTTTGTTGTTTTTGTCAACTTGCAGACAATAACTTCATGGTCCTAATGTGTAGCTGCAGCTAACATACATTTATTTTCTTCTTCTGGACACAATGTTATTGCTTAGCAGAAATCTTGAACTGATGAAATTATCTGCACGTTCTTTTCCCACACACACATACAAATGGCCGCACAATGCCATGCACGCTGGTGTTGATTCAAACAGACCACCAGGTTATCGTTGAGCTGTCACACCCAGCTCTGCCTCACGATCTGCTTCTCCTCATAAATCAGCACGCCCCCACAACCTTTGGCCTGTCGGTACGATGTGTGGTGCTGTTCCAGCTGCTGTTGTTTCTCTTAAGCGATAGCACATTGAGCACACACAACACATACATCATCCCTTGTGTATTTTAAAGAACCGTGTAGCTGTTTTTAAATTCACTACCACAGCTTCAAAGCCTTGGATATTTTCAGGTTTGTTTTACATGACATCTGTTCTCCATTTGCAGTCATTATATATATGTATAAGAAAGTTATACGCTCCAAACAGGCCTTGGGGATTTGTTGACAAATAAAGTCTATTTTATCTTTATTGATGCAATACTTATTTTTGATTTTTTTTGTTTTGTTCCTTTTACATAATAGTTTTTAGATTTTTCACTCTGTTGTTTTATTAAATGCATGTTATTGATACAGTATGTGCATTCCCTGCCTTATTTTTCCTCATTCATACTTTTTTGTTGGTTTTTCTTTTGGCTGCTTCATTCTGCATGGGTCACCATGGCACGCGGACTCGCATAAGAAATTTGGCAATTATTTTATGCTGTATACCCTTCCAGGTGCAACCTGGGCTCAAGTCTTGCAGCCTCAGGATTACAAGGCACTGATCACTGATAAATACATAAATACGTTGCTTCGGCATATAATTTGCATCTATTATGCGTCACAGCTGACGTGTCGCGTTTGTTATGCCTCACCTCTGGCAACCCAGAAATGTGGGCCGGTGCTGTGCCAAAAATTGATTGGCTGCCAAATGGCGGCGGTGGGAGCATGCACAGGAGGACTTTAACAAGAATTGGACAATATTAACACTTTTAAAAGATTATTTGTTTGCTTGACATTATTGTAAAAGTGTGTCAGTTGAACTTTTACTTAATAAATGCACTTCAATTGTCAAATTAGCTTCATTTTGCCAGGGCGGCACAGTGAAATGAAGCGGATTTATTGGATGCTCCAGGCATGATCCCAGAGCTGGACAAAAGTGGAAGTCTATGGCAAGCCAATTGTGTCATTAATAGCCTCTTTTGCCTAATACATGACACAACGGCATGCCATACTACTCGAGTTCCATCTAGCGGCTGAAAATTGTAGTGTTCAATAGTTTCAGTCAGAATGAGGGAAAATGATCATATCTCAGCCAAAAATTGGTTTATAAATATGGGAAAAATCAATAAGTCGCAGGCATGCAAATTATGCAAAAAAACTGACTTATCGGCTGAAAAATATGGTAGTGTCACAGGCCAGGGTTCACATAATTGGGGTCACTTTGG